>WAAD01043360.1:139852-162416 GCA_013389945.1 Fregata magnificens | reverse complement strand
CGGCCCAAGCGGCCCCGGCCCAAGCGCCGCCGCGCGTCGCCCAGCTCGCCATGAACGCTCGGCGGCCGGCGGTATTTCTGGACAAAGCCGGGCGTCTTTAATGTTGCTGCCCTGCTCCGCGAGGAATGGCTAAAAGTGGCGGCGAGGTTCAGGCTCAACGCTGTTTATTTCTGTGCGGACAAGCTAGTCGCTTTTTAATGAATTGCATCCTCAGCGTCCTTATACATTGACACACTGTTGCAATACGCGCATTGCAAGCGCTCCAGGGAGCGTGTGGTTGTTTTTTTAAAGCTGATTTGTTTACCAAAATAAACCAGGGAAATACAATTCTGTTCATGTCAGTCTTTTTTCAAAAGGCAACTTTTTGGACAAATTTGACCCTGTAATGTCTCTTTGAGATGATTCATTTTCCAGTGTTCCCAGACAAAAAGAGTCTGTAGCAATACTGCTTGGAGCTATAAACCGGCAGATTGTCATAAATTAAGCAAGCCATATTGCATGGGATACCTCCAAGGACCACCTAAGAGCTGCAGGAAGTGGTATGAATGATTCAGGAGGTGGCGGCCTGCCATCTGAGTCAGTACGGAACAAATGCCCCTGCATGCCGCTGAAGTTATTGTTTTCTGGGGTTGGACATTCACGCTGGGCCTCGACCAACTCTCTTCACTAACGGTGTCGGGGCACGTGTGAAAAAAAGAGCAGGGTTAATTTGCGTGTCCTCATTTTTATGTCCCTGCTTCCAGAGGACTTTGCTTTCATCTCGGCTGAACTTCATTTCCAGCACAGGGCCTTAATTCAAACAAGGCTCAACCATAAATGTGCAAGTGCATTCTCCTTGGCTGTGTGCCTCTTAGGGAGTGGGGAGGTGAGCAGTGAGGAAGGTGATTCCTGGGTGTAAACGTGTGCTGGATCTCTGGGGAGGCTGGCGAAGGATGTAGGCTCTGCTGAGAGCTGAACAGGCTTTTTGTCACGTTTCATGGGCCACGCATTAATGTACAACTTAGTTATACCACTGCTTAGAAGGAAAAAACTCCCGCAGCTGCACATGGGATGACATGAAATTGCATGGTCCCCAGGGGCCATAAGCTCCCCACCGTCATGTTATTCCCTCAGTGAGGTGGTCACAGCAGGGCATTCAGTGACATGTAACGGGGCAGGGTCCAGTGCTGAACCCACTGAACTGTCAGAAAAAGTCAGAAGAAATGAATGTGACGCGAAGGCCAAGGTGTGGTAGCTAGCCTGCTGAACGCTGCCCTCCTCCCCGCCCCTTTCAGGCCATGCAGTCAAAAAAATCCTGAAAGAGGACTTCAGCCAATGCAGGGAAAGAAATTCCGTTGAACTTCATGGGACAACGCATACATGTGAAGTTGTTCGTATGTGCGTTCATATCTTTGCAGGACTGAGGCACTAATTTGTTAAGCATATTTTAAAGTCCTTGCGGAACAGTTGCTCTATGCCAGCCATTGTGGTTCATTAAAAAAACACATTCACATTAGATTAAATTTATTACTCTAGCTGACCAGAAACACCAGGGAGTTTGTAGATAGAGCACAAATATGTTCTTTCACACCCTGCAAGATAGAAATAGGAGAAGTTTTATGTTAAATAGATACATATTTGGGTAGCTTTTTCAAAACTACTTTGCTTTGACCGGGTCCTCCTCCCATTTAAGTCAATTTTCCCCACCAATTTCAGCAGCAGTTCTTCAGCAATAGTCCCCCAAGCCTGTTGTGAAAATCTCCCCCTTTAAGCTTCTCCTGCAGATTATTGTTCAGTTCTTGGACAGTTAGCCAAACCTTGGGGGCCCATACTCATTCATATTGCTCTGAGGGAGCTGTGGAAGGATTCTGACACTGCCGACTGGCTCCAGCGTCAGCTGGAGTGTGTCTCTGTCGGCATGCTTGCAGCGTGTTGTGTGAATCCATCTTTGTTTGTGGAGAGTTCTCCCAGCTGATCTCCACTATTCAGAAGATCCACTCCTGTCTCTTCTGCCAATGCTAAAGATGTTAGAGGAATCTGCCATGCATACGTTAGCTGCAGAGCAAGACAAACGGAAGTGTTGTCTAGGGAAACTCCAAAACTGCTTAGAATCAGAGCTCTGTGGACCAGATTCTCCTTTACAGTAAATCGATCTACTACACCTACTAAAGTACTAAAGAAGTACTTTAAATGCTTTGTTTCATTACTGCCAAGGTGGGAGACTGCTGTAACGTGAGAATCTGACTGGTGGGAGTGGGGCAAAGGCCAGCATGGGTTCATAATGGACATCAGGAAGAATTTCTTTACCGAAAGAGTGGTTAGGCATTGGAACAGGCTGCCCAGAGAGGTGGTGGAGTCGTCAACCCTGGAGGCGTTCAAAAAAGGTGTAGACGTGGCACTCCAGGGCCTAGTTTAGGAGTCATGGTGGTGTTAGTTGATGGTTGGACTTGATGATCTTAGAGGTCTTTTCCAACCTTAATGATTCTATGATTCTAAGGCAGAGGGGAGGCAACTGTTAATTAGTTGGCTGGCAGTAGCTCTTGATGCCTAGAGATGCGGATGGGAGACTTTCCTCTTACCCTGAGACGTTTTCTTGGCCATCTGCTGTGACCAAGGGGAGTAACAGAGCAACGCCCAGGGCCAGGGTCTCGCTTGTGGAGACTCAAAAGCAGGTTCTCCTTGGCCTGCCTAGCCACAGCTCCCCAGGGTGTATTAAATAGTCAGCACAGCATGAGCACCTTCTGCAGCAGCAGAGACATGTCATCACTGAGTCCAAGAAAGTTGTGAATGATGTCTGAGAACTGTACAGGAAACTCAGCAGGCTTTAGTCTGCCTGTGGATTCAGCTGCTCTGCTAACTCCACCACAGTCGTGTTACCTGCCTCCCTCCCAGCACTGGTCAGCACTACCACCCATTACTACCACCACATACCCTCCCTGAGCACCTTGCAGCACATTGCCATTGCCAGATGTCAGCTTCTTTGTCTGAGGGCTACTCACAGTCTTGCATTTTCTTGTGCACTAGTTCCAGGTGTGCAAGGGTTTCCTGCTCTAACAGAGATCCCTGTTCTTTATAGTCAGAGGGAGAAATGGGGTGGAGGAGGTATAAGAGCAGCAGGGAAGTTGGAGGAAACCAGACGTGACAAGTGCTGAAGCAGAACTTTTCAGCTTTGTGGTGGCTTCTCGCCAGATGAGATCACAGCTCCTACGGAATCATGTCTCCTTTTATTTCCTTAATATTTGATTTTCTTGCTTCCTTAAGAAGCAGGAATTGCTAACCTTCAATCGCTTGCTTTGAATACTGTCTACATCTCAAACAACAGTGCAAACAGCGGCAGAGGGGGGTGGCTGACAAATGCCAGTGTTTATGGCCTGCAATGGAATCCCTCTAAGCCTCTTTGCAAAACTAACTGGGGATGGAGCCTGCGTTAGAAGAGACTCTTCCAGCTCTCATCCTTGTGAATTTGTGCTAAGATTATTAAAAGAGAGGTAGGAGGGGGAATGACTTGGCGTGCCTCCTTTTTTTGTGCTCAGCATTCAGTACTGTAGATTATCTATGGGGTCTGGAAGTGGATGAGCACCCACCTTCTCAAAAATGGGTCCCTTTTGAATGTCTGAAGTTAAGCATCTAAATCCTTCTTAAGAGCACGGACTCTCAGGCTGGTACAGGCTTTGTAGATGTGCTATATGCCTGACTGATACTAACTTTGCAGCAGTAGGCTGGTAGACTGTAGCAAAAAAGGGGATCCTATTGCTTTGCATTTTTGGGGGGGGGCGGAGATATAAAGACAGGCAGGCAGCAAACATGCAGCTTTCTATGCCCTGGGGAGAGGGGGAGAGAGAGAGAGTAAACACTCTGCCCGGAAACATGTACGTGCTGCATGCAGGCTCTGCCTGTGGGAATTAAGGGAGACAATGCAACAGATAGCGAACAATGAGCGTCTGTAACGTACAGCAACAAAGCCAAAGTAACCCAGTGTGCTGCAGAACAGAGAAAGAGACTGTTAAAACAGCATCCTCGTGAGGTAGAAATCCTGCCAAGCCTGCTTAGAAGAAAATCAACAAGCCCTCCTCAGCTGGAAGATGGCTCAATGTGGTGGAAAAGGGAGTAAAACAGAACGGGATGGAGGAGGAAAAAAGAGGCATCCCCAAGGGGCCCTTTTTAGTTAGTCTCTTCTTGTGAATTCAGATCTCAGCACAGCCAACACAACACTTTGCACACTGCAACACAAATACATGCGGCTGGAATCCAGTGGAATCCAGGTATTTTGCTTTACACTCAACCTGGAAAGCAGGGGCTTGCTGTGACGTCTCCTGTCACTGTTCCTTTCCCTTTCTGCTTCAACATAAGGCACTGGATGTGAAGTGGCCTGCCTTAAAGAATGGGATACATGTAACTCTGGAGCACTTGGATGCAGAAGATACTCTACAAACTTCCAATTCTATTTGAAGCAAACCTTACAACACCAGCTGGGTGCCCAGTTACCTCTGAGGTACATGTAGTACAGACATGACTACCTCTTAATGAGAGCACATGCCAGGAGCACCCCCTTAAAATCGTGGTAACTTTACTGGCTGACACAACTGTCTGCAGTAAAAAGGACACATCCTAACACTCCTTTTCCTTATTGCACTGCTTGTATGTAGGGGGCTTGCATTCATTCACAAGCTTGTACGTAGGGGGCTAAGCATATGGTTGCAGTCTGTGCATGAGAAGCCATTGGGAGTGGGGAAGCACAAAAATGAGTTCCTTGCCTTTTTGATGGGGTTCCATGAATGGAAAATGGTAGCAACCAGGATAATACAGGAATAGCAGCTGTGGAGTAGCTCCCGGGAGAGCAGGCTGACCGGAGAGCTCACTGTGCCACAGGAGATCAGTGCTCATCTCTGCGCTGTGTGTGGCTCAAGGAACAGCAGCAAAAGAGTTGGTGTCAGAGGCCCAGCACTGTTGGTCTGTGCCTCTAGGAAAAGCTCCCTTTGCAGGACAGGGCTGGGAAAAGTGGCTCCTGCCAGCTCCTGCAGCATGAGGAAGCAGCACCCTCTGCTGCTGGCATGCTTGCCTCCAAAGCACCTTTTTACTTACAGACAACTAAGTACTTCCAGAGAGAAGTTCAGGAAAAGCATCTACAGCAATGTCCCTCTGCAAGTCAAAACACAGCAGCATGTGGGTGGTTTGTTTGTCAGGCAGTTTGGTCATGTCAAAATACTGCTGTTGGGAAAGGAGATGCCAAACAGCATCTGCTTGCAGCAGATAATAGCAATAAGAACAGGCCCTGCCTTTGCACTGAAAAGATTTTGACTGCTGCTGTTCCCGGCAAGTACTTTGGCTGATATTGTTTGATGAACATGACTCAATACACACAACAGGGACGCTGTAGGATAAAGCTCTCCATTCCTCCAGCAGCCTTCCTCCGACCTCTTCCAAACATTTCATAAACCCATGAGGCAGCTAGTTTACTATTGCTGCATAGCAAGAGGAAAGGGGAACTCAGGCAGGCAACGTGACTCACCCACAGTGAGTCAGTGGCAGAGTCCTGCGCCTTCAGCTCTCTCCTCCTAACCATGGACCAGTGATTCCCATGGGACTGGGAACACAAGGAAGGAGCCCCAACTCCTCCCACCCCTAAGCAATCCTACCATGGGGCACACAGAGTGATGCTGTATCACTACAAAACTAGCTCCCTAGAAAGGTGTGGGATGATGCAGGATCCATGGAGTCAAATGAATCCTAGCCGCCCATGTTTTTTCCCTCCCGTTTGGTGAGGACTTTTTGCTTTTCCCAAATTAAGCTGTTTAACATCAGTCAGGTCTATCCCACAAGCACATTCCCAAATGGGATACGCACACCTCAGACAGACACAGAGTACTTGGCCTCTTCCTCCTATTTCCTCCCTCTCCCTGAATGCAAGCTGCCCTTTTCCCTAGCATCTGACCCCAGGTTTCCCTTCTTCATGTGGGGAAATAAGCTGAACTTGGTACCAGCTGCAGCTCCAGTCCCCCACAGCTCAGCCAGAGACATATGTTTGAGCTCCCACTCCACTCCCCCCCGCCCCATTTCACGATCTCCTTCGTCTCCGCGAGCAGCAGGGGGGAGCCTCCCCAAATCTTCAAACACAGAGAGTACTGTGCCAGCCCATAAAATATGCCCACGTAAGAAAAGCAAAGCATGAAAAAAATGCCTGAATCCTGTTAAAAATAGGCTGGGATCTACAGAAAAGAACCTGCTTAACAGTTTGTGTCTGTGTGCAGGTCTCATTTCAGCAACAGCAACACTGCTCAGAGCCAAACATCATTCACACAAGACCCAGATTGTTTTGTGGATAAGGAGATGCCTACAAAAAGGGAGCCCTGTTTAAGGAAAAAATGAGGCGATGTCTCGTCAGAGCGCCACCAGGACATAGTTTCTGCGGGAAATTCCTCTCCGTAGAGCAATCTGTCAAAGGAGAGCCAACATGTCCCACCGCAGGGAGCAGCTTGAGGGCACAGGCCTGGCACAGTCTGCAGTGGTGCTTGCAGGAGAACCTGGTGCTGCATTGCTACAGGACGTCATGCCAGCTCTCTGCAGGGGGAGCAGCTGGAATGAACTGGATCAATTCACATTACCCACAGACATTTCACAAGGCAGCTTGTTTCAGGATCACTCTGGCTCCTGAAATGTACTGTTTTTCACTCTTGCCCCTTTTTAGGCAACGGCCACATTTTCAATCATCTGTTTGGGGAAAGGAAGGCAATAAACCAAATCCCTACTAAGGCAGGCAATGAATCCAGAGGCACAGATCCTACTAAGGATTGCTCTTAGCTGTGGCCAAAGGAGAAGTCAAACAGCACCAAAAATTTGTTTTGAAAAGTGTTAAGACACTGAAAGTTTTGCTGCTTTTACCACCGCTGCCTCTGCTCCCTGTGTCTGGGGAGGATTCACTAATCCTGTAACTGCTTGGAGTATCTTCAAGTGATGTGCAATGGTCTCTAAACTAGAACAAAACGCTCTCTAAACTAGAATTAAAACACTTCTGACCTGGATGGGAAAATACTGTCCCAGCCCTATGACATGACTGTTACATCTCCTCACTTGCACATGCATCTTCAAATGTATGGGTCGCTTAGATAATTCAGCATCACCAACAACATCAGAGAGTATCATACACACATCATAGCAATGTACCTGGACACCCAAGGGAGCACTGGAGAGGATTTGGACACTGAGAAGACCCACATCACTTGGTACTATAGAAATGCTCTGCTACGTTAGCAGCCCAGGGAATCCCCTGAAGACCCACAAGAGTCTGTGAATGACAGCGCCCTTTCAACTGCATTCAGGGGAACTAGCATTTGTGAATCAACAAGATGACAGCAAGAAAACATCTGATTTAAAGTCTCCTGTCCTCCTCTTGCCAGGAAAAATGAAGCCTTCCCCTGGGGCAATGGGATGAAATTGCCGTGCTCCTCCTCCCCTTTCCGGGGGACACTGCGCCTTTTCTTTCTATGTAATGGAGGTGCCAGGTGAGACTTTCCTTTCACCGAGGAGGAGGTGGCTGGTTCTGGATACTTGGGTATCAGCTAAACAGGAGGCCGGGCCTCCACGCTAGGACCGTGCATAATGCTTTCCTAGCCAGAGTCACAGCACAGCTCATTCTTGAAGTTCAACTGCATAATCTCAGCTCACAGATCTTGAATAGATTGTAGTTAAAAATGCAGCTCTATTATAAAGTCTCTGTTATGAAGCAACTCTGTCCTATGGTGATAGTATCTATGGAAATGCAACTCAGGGAGTAAATGTGGATCAGTAGAGACTTTTCTAAGGCCTGGTGATTTCAGGACCCTGCATAGTATTGGCTGATTCCATCTTCTCACCTTAAAAGGGCTTTGGCTGTTCCTCTGTTTTGAAAAGTCCTGGCCTTGTTTGGATGATAGATAAAAAAAGAGAGTCAGAGTGAACAATTAAGACTGGTCGTTTCACACTACAGAAAACTCAACATTGTCCTCTTTGTACAACTAGAATGTTAAAACTTCACTCACCAAGAGGACAGGAAAAAACCCAGAATGACCACCAATCTTTGAAAGAAATTAAAAGACACTCTTGTTAAAAACTATTTATTTTTTATAAATATAATTCTCAATTCATTACACAACATGAAAGAAATCACAAAACTTTACTCATGGGAAAATAAGATTTTTACAACTTGATTTATAAAAGTTGAAGTGAAAAATTAACTACTTCCAGTGTTAGTTTTCTGTAAAACATATAAATAATCACACCACTGAATTCTAGGAATGCACTTGCCATTTAAAAAAAAAAAAAAAAATTGGTGTCAATAATCACTTACGGGAGAAACAGACTATAAGAAGTTACTCCATGGAGTTGCATTTGCAAAGAAAGGTTAATACAAGCTCTCAAGAAGGTGCACACCTCCTATTAATAGCTTTCACAAAATAAAAATAGCACTGCTTCCTTGGCCTATAGCCCAGTGGATTTCTACCATTCTTCCTCATCAGATTTGTTGCTCATTTAACCCTTCTTCCCATCTGCAGACTCTCTCTTACCAGTCACAAATTTTATATATTTTAAAATATTTGCTTTTCATTTGGCAAATGCTAAGTATTAAAGAGTTTAACAGGAATGTCTGTGTAAAAAAAAAAAAAGAAACAAACCAGTTCTAAAAAAAAAATCCCAAACAACCCAGACAGCTATGTTCACTGAGGAAAACATGTGTAAGCTTTTACTGGATTTTATTAAAATCTCAGATGAACTTTGGGGTGACCCATTAGAGACTTTGCAAATGAACTCTATTTTCAGCTGGAAAGAACAGCTGCTATCTGGGGAAAAAAATCACATGCTTATTTAAAAGTGCAAATAAACCTCTCTAAAATCAGTGTTTACTTCACAGGGTGCCAGCCAAATATTAACAAGATAGTGTGCAGAAAAAAGAAAACAACAATATCACAGTCACCTGTAAAGTAGTAATAAATTCTGTCGTTCATAGCAATATATTTATTCTCACATAGGTCAATCTTTCATTAAAATTTGTTCCCTCACACCAAATACAGAAGAACTGGAATGAAGTTAACATGGCTATTTTTGTTTAAAAACAAAAAATGATGTTTGAATTTATGGACATACCAGACCTAAAACATCTTCCTCTGCACAGCTGTTTCAGCCACTGTGGTATATTTTGGAGCCAGTGTCTGCTAGCACTCATCTACAAAAGAGAGTTATTCCAGAAGACTTATTCCAGTTAACTCCTAGGCGTATGCTCTTATTCCAGACTCCGCTGTCAGCATGTCCACTTGACAAGCAAGTCCTGCAGCAAGGAACCTGCAGCGCTCACCTTCCTCCCACTTTTCTATGCTACTCTCTTCCCCTGTGATTTATTTTCACCCTTTGGTGTTTGTACTGGTAGTTAAGCCTGCCTGTAACCACAAAACAGGCAGGAGCAAACTTATTCACGTTAACTTATTCACGTATCCATCACAAAAGATGGATAAGCAGCCATCCCCATCGTCAAACCACACCAGTTAAGGCACTTGTGTCTCTTTTGCATTTGAGCTTTTGAGAAAGCTACACCACCACAACTCCCCTCCTTTCCCATGCAAAAGCAAAGTGATGCGCATCAGTGCAACTCAGCTCAGCTTAGTCAAATACAGTATGTAAAATGCAGCTTTTCTGGACCATCTGTAAGGTGGGGGAGGGTGTCCCTCAGAAATCACAGCCAGTCCCTGAGAATTTGGCCTCTTCCTGCTGCACATAGCTTCTGCCAGGTTATGTTCTCCCTGGCTCTCCCTAAGGACCACTGACGAGTAACACGCTCTCTAGAGCTTGCTCAGTGCACTTTTATCTGTGCAATTAGCAAAGGACAACAATTCTGATTTCTGCATTAAGATAAGCATTATGCTGAAAGGCAACAACTCCTGGGAACCTGGGAGCACAGGCTGTACAGTATAGACCTGCCCACCTTGCTTCATGTGCTATCAGACCATGGCACCTATTTGTACCCAGATTTGCATCTTCATCACTAGGATTCAGCAGGTCCCTGTGCAGGGAAGGACTTGAAGACAATGCCTATCGCCCAGCTTTCTAAAGCAAAGTCTCCTTCCTTCCCCACACCGCAGACTTGCAGGTCCTTAAGGGGTCACCAGACTCCCAGGTCCAGCTCCTGAGGATCCTGTTTCTTCCTTGTGAGGCTCCAGTGCTGTGAAGGGTGGCCAAGCCTGGCACAGCCTCAGACCAGCCCCGCTGAAAGAACAGCACACAACTTACTGCTGCTTCTTGGGGTCGGGGCGCCATCTCCTGTCAGCATCGGGGCCCCTGCCGAGCCCTCAGTCCCTGCCATCTCCACCCCGTCACCCACACACAGCTACTTCTCTGCAGAAACAGGGCCAGCATTCACAGCAAGAAGAGAGAAATCCCCTTGAAAGTGGCCTCCGCTCCTATGCAGAATCCTCCCGGCTGGCGTCCAGTACCGCATCCACGTTCCAGCTTCCTGCAGTGGGTCTGTCCCATCCTGGTGCCACCCTGGGTGAGGGGGTTTGTCTCTAGCCTCCACATGGACCATCAGCCCAGATTCTCCCATCTTGCGCTGTCTTCATTTCCTTACCAAAAGCTGCACTCTGGTGTGCTGTGGTAAATTACCCACTAGAGAAGATCACAGAGCGTTTGGGGATATCATGAAAGCAGAGAGACACCCATTGTGCGTGGCAGCGTTCTGGGAAGGTGAAAATTAGGAAGGGAAGAGTGGGGTCTCTAGGTAGGACTAGATGTCTCCGACCCTTCCTGTGGCCAACGGCACTATACATTTCTATAACCATTTAACTTTGTCCTGTCACCAGAGAGGTGCAATTTGCTAGTTCCATGTGCCCAAGAGATATGTACAGAGAAAATTCCCTCCCCTTATAAGTCAGTCTCCTTGAGTTCAAACCCCACCGCCACCATCTACAAACATTGTAACTACCTTAATGTGTGCTATAAGGATGGGTATGTTGATAGCTTATAAAGCTGCCTCCCGTAGAAATTTTATAAGCCACTGAATGACACTGCAAGCTTCAATTCTGAGGACAGAGAAAAGTTCATTTCAGAGAATGAGACAGACAAAGACGGTTAAAGAAAACATTTCTTTGCTAGCTAAACCCAAACAACTCCTCTGAACACCAAGCTTTTCCCTCAATAATTATTGCACTGCAGGCAAATAACAGCTCTGTGAACCGCCATATTCCTCACCCTGTCCCCATTATTCTAACAGCCTAAAAAGCAATGTGTCTTCCTCCCCCATCCCCCATGGTATCAGCTATCCACTTAATGAAAGCAGCAAATTACTGCTTATAAACTCAGCCTCTGCTGCTGGGCAATTTGCAAAGACTCAGGACTGCAGTGAGCTCACAAATCAGTGTCAGCATTTAGGGGCCACACGCCACAAAAGCAAATGCATGTCTACCCTTCCAGGAGAGCACAGCCGCAGTCAGGGGCTGGCTGACACCAAGATGGGCTGCACATACAAGACTACAGACCCATGTGCACAAAACCATCATTCTACCGAGACAACGACTCTGTCCCAGCCAGACTGAGCAGGGCAGGGGATGAACATGTTATTACTGTCTTCTAGCCTGAGAATTAAAACAAAACAAAACAAAAAATTTGGCAGGTACTTAATTTAACAAGTCTCCCGTAGTGCCTGCGAGGTAGTTAAATGCTAATAACCACAAAGGCCTGACAGGGAAAACTGAGGCACTTCAAGGCGAGGTAATTTGTCCGAAGTCACAGTCAGAATCCCTAGCAGAGCCAGAAATGCTGCACTGGGCTCTTGGCTCCTACTTAGCTCTGAACACTGAGCCGAGCTCCTTTCCGGGCTCAAATGTCAGAGGCACTGCAGGCCATGGATTTCCCAGAAGGTTAGAGGAGTCTGTCAGAGATGAAGCTGCTGCTGGCAACAGAAAAACACGGACGTTGTGTAGGAAAATCCAGGCTGTAAGGGCCACGCAGACAATGGGGGAGGAGCCCTGTGAAGGCATCACCCAAGCAGAGCTTCATAATCCACATACCACACCAGCTGGCCAGAGCTGGGGCTGACACCCGAGACAGGCCATTTCCTTGGCTCACGGCCCACTCTGCTGAGCAGGGTCGTGATGTCGTGCTTACCTTTCCCCAAAACCAGGACAAACACCTGCCTGGCCTTGTTGATGAGGGGTAGGCTAAGGCTCATCCTTTGGTGAGGTTTGACAGGGCTTTCAGTCAGCACCACAGTCTGAGCCCCTTCCAAGCCATTTTCAGACTGGGGGAAGAGCGAGGCGGTGTGCCCATCAGTGCCCACCCCCAGCAGTACCAGGTCAAAGCTGGCATTGGCCACCAGCGCCATGATCTCCTTGGCATACAGCTCCGTGCCTCTGTCCTCTTCCACACAGAGCCGCTGGTTCAGGTGCACAGGCATAGGGTGGATGTTGAAGTAGGGCACCCTGACACTCTGGAGGAGGTGGCTGTGCAAGCTGAAGAAGTTGGACTCAGTGTCAGTGAGAGGAACACAGCGTTCATCTACCAGCCAGATGTGGGTGTGCTTCCATGGGAAGGCATAATGGTGTCTTGCCAGCCGCCGGAATAGGACCACCGGGCTTGAGCCACCTGAGAGAGCCAGGTGGAACTGCCCAGAGTGTGCTACAGTCCTGCTTGCTGTCTTCTCGATGTCTGAAGCCAGCTGGGAAATCAGGTCCTCAGACCATGCTGAGACCAGGGGACTTTGCCGAAATTTGGACTGGATTGCCCTGTAATCACTTGGCATCAGCCTGTTGGGGTTCAGCAGTTCTACTGGCTCTGCCAGCGTGAATGCCACTTCCCCACTCACCATTTCAAAGTCTAAGAGGTACTGGTTCTCCACACCCCCGGGGTAGAGGCGCAGGGGCTGGTGGGAAATGCTATCCAGCAGTGGTGTCCAGAATCCCCAGGAGGCCAGCAGGTTCTCAGTGGTAATGAAGAAGTCTTTCCTGCCATGGTAGATGTTGGAGATGAGGACAGAATACGCATCTCTCTCTTTCACAGGGCTGTACACATAGTAATCAGACAACGGTTGTCCAAAAATGTGCAGGTCTGACTGACCCGCTGCTTCTCTCCAACTGTCTTCTGGCATGACAGGCCTGAAAAGGTTCCTGCTCACAAGCACTGCGGGGGTGTTGAGTGCGCCGTGCCCAATGTAGAAGACTATCTGCTTGACTTTACACTGGCTGTGCCCTGCATCCCTCAGAGTCTCACTCTGAGTGCAGTAGGCCTGGTTCTTGAAGAGAACACGGACATAACCTACCCGTTCATCCAGAGCTTTCCCAGAAGTGAGGAGGAAAGGGACACCTTCCCAACGCAGGTTGTCACTGTGAATCAGCACACCTGAAATGACAGTGAACTCAGCTACCAAACGAAACCTGCATAGCAAGGAGATTTGAGGGGATCTCTATCACCTACCCATCATTCTCCTTCCTTAGCTCCCAGAAATCTGGGCATCCACTGTGCCTCTTGCTCCACATGCAGCCCTTTCATGACATCAGTGGACCAACTGCTCTCTAGCTACCGTGCCGTGCTTCCTCCCAGGTATCCTACTTGATTAGCCTCCTTTCATCTTGCAGGAAACCAGTTTCTGAGCACGAATATCATTCAGACAAAATCTTTAATGTTCAGAAGACACAGCATGGCCAGAGATGGCCTTGTGGTCTAGAATCACAGAGAACTGCCAATGCTTTACCCCTCAGATGCAGAGAGCAACCCGACTTTATGAAAAGGCAAAGGAGTTTGCAGGCCTCTTCTAAAAATAACACAGACATCTTACCAAGAATAATGGGACTTAGCCCTTACGCAATGCTTCCTGTTCACTGGATCATTAGTTAACTAACATGACAACAGCATTATCTTGTTACAGCTCCCAGTCACCATGCCGGTGGATGCCTGGAGACATCCCTGTGTCAGCAGTGAGGTCCAGAGTCATGGAGCTGGTATCAGCACGCAAGGACTCGCATCTCCTGCTCTCCTCAGCTCTAGACTACTCCCCTCTCCAGGGCCCAGACCTAACTCTCACCTGCAAAGGTTGGTGTTGTGCTGATGTAATCTTGCGCCTTCTGCAGTTCCTCCTGTACTTGGCTGGCATATGCCTGATACTGACCCAACACGGCACTGTTTTTCTCCAGGCCCCGCAAGGACTGGAAGGCCTGCAGCTTGCACTGCAAAACCTCTTCGGCCCTGCTCACGTTGGCTGGGAGCTCCATGGTCAGGAACATCAGGGCCTCTGTGAGGTGGTTCTGCAGCACATCCCGGATGACTCCATACTGCTCGTAGAAGCTGGTGCGGCCTGAGGACAAAGAGGAGGTAAGATGCTGGTAAACTGATGTGGTTTTCTTGCAGCCTTGCCCTCTGCGTGTATAACACGTGTGCCAAGGAGAACAAAGAGCACAAGCCCTAACTGGTTTGCACCAAGCTCCTCTTCTCCTGGCCCAACAATTAACTTGAAGCTATCGAGCTCAGAGAAGTTGTGGATGTCCCATCGACGTGTTCAAGGTCTGGTTGGACAGGGCTTTGAGCAACCTGACCTAGTGGAAGATGTCCCTGCCCATGGCAGTGGGGTTGGACTAGATGATCTTCAGAGGTCCCTTTCAACCCAAACCATTCTACGATTCTATGATTCTAAGCCTTTTCTCTCCCTCCAGAGGGACTTCCAAAATGTCTCTGCTACCAAAATAAAGATAAAAGGTTCCCACGGGACTGCTTGTCCTCCACAGAACCAGACATAATCCTACTCTCGGGTGCTTACAGAGCCTAAACCCAGCAGGAGTAATGCTCTTGCCTGATACTTCCCGAGTGCACAGAGCAGAAGGCAGCTTTGCTTTCTTGGACTGCTTGTACTTTCAGAAGCTGCGGTCAGTGACTGGCAGCAATATCCAGCTCAAACCTCCCACATACAGCATGACGCAGGGCCCCTGTATAACTCCTGCCCTGACACTCCTGTCCCACAGGTCACAGCACCTGGGCCTGGGACTCCACACGACATGCAGTTCTCTGCAAAATCTTTGACAGAGTAGCTGGAAAGCAGGGCCGGAGCAGGGACCCCAGCAGCTCTATAGCTACACACCAGGTCCACAGAAGAGCTGAAGCTGGGCCCTGGCAATGAGCACTGCTCTTCACTGCCTCTTTTCCCCTGGTTTTCATGTCCTCAGAAGGTTCTGGCTGAGCCATACCCTTGAGAGACAAAATTTCATGCACAAAGCTCTGCTTCTCTTTCCCTGCCTGACTTCTCATGCAGGTGGGAACAGGGGGAGAAGGACAATGCACTTATAAAGAAAGTGACTCAAACAGATGCCTTTCTATAGCCCATCAGCAGCAGGCTGCACACTGCAGACGGCATCACAGCCATAGGTTTCCCCTATTGATTGATACATTTATCTCCCTTGCTCTAATCCAAAGGCACATTCATTAACGTAATCAATGCTGCAGATTTGCTGAGAGCCAGGCTGCCAGCTGGAGCCGTACAGGGGAAACAAGACGTCAAGTGAAAAATTGCAAAGTTGTTCAGAGCGGGGAGGGTACAGCGTGTAGCTGGGGCTACGCACAGACAACACTGTTCTCCTTAAATCTCTCTGCAGTGCATCCCTCTCCCACAAACAGGCCCAGGTGATGTCTGGGCTGCCAAACCAAAGATTACTCCAAGTTTGATAAAGTTGCATTAATTGAGTTTGTGGTGGCTGAGGAAGGAAGGGAGGGAGGAACAAAGGAGGAAGACAGAAAGCGAGTGGAGAAGCAATCCTGATGTTGCAGAACTGAGGGCGCCTGACATCCCAAGAAGTGCTGCGGGTGGCAGTCCAGCCCAGAGTGCTTTATGCTGAGCACTGCAGAGCGGATGCTGCAGCACTGCAGGGAGGGATTGCAGCCGTGTCCTTCAGCAGGAGACCCATGCTAGCAACTCTAGGCTTGGATTTTCTCTCTGCAATGCTCTTTCTTACTACAGAGAGGAAGGGAAAGAAACAGGCAGACAAACACAGATTGACCTAGGTACCTGGACTGACAGCAAGTAGCCGATATGAGTAACACCCAGGCAAAAGATGCAAGAGCATCTTCCAAAGAATAGCGCAAATGCATACTCAGTGTGAGCTTGGTAGCTAACAGGACAGGAATACAAAAGGGTGGTTGTTACAACAACCAGATTATTGCAGCACTGAACTGAAGTTGCCTTAGACTGCATCAATTCCAAATCCAGTGCCTTTTATCAAGATTTGGGATAGAAAGCTAGCTGCAATGCCCCCAAAGCTCTGCAGCAGAAAGAGGAGGGGGATTCTGCCCCTGCTCCCAGCTGAACTGCAATGGGAATCTTTCTTGGAAGCAGCAACACTACCTAGAAGTGAGTCAATCCCTAGAACAGGGAGTGTAAGACAGTCCCTCTCTATTTCCAGGGAGCAACTTATCATTTGTCTGCCCTTTTTTTGTTTCTGCACCATCACTACCTCAAGGGCCACTTTCACATAATTCATGAACCTGCCAGTTCTCCTTCTCACTCATTCTCCCTACCTCTGCACACTTGCCTCACCAACCTTTAGCATCCACAGTCTCTTTCAAGACAATCTCCACTCTTTCCACATGATGTCGGTTCCAAATTGGATCCAGAAACTGTCGGTTCTGATCTCGAAAAGGCAGGATATGGGCTACAGCCTGTGAAGGGAAAAATCAAAAACCCAACAAAAACTCACCAGATTTCCACAGTATCTCTGCCTCACTGCCCCATCCAGCACTGGGATGTGGCCAGCTCTGGAGTGCCAGCAGACATACCACACAGCAGACAGCAGAGTGGGTCAGAGAAGAGAAAATCAGCAAGAGAGCCTGCAGTGAGGCACAATGGGGTCTCCAATGACTGTACAGAGCAGACATTAAATGTCTTTCTGAGACGTTCTGAGGTTTCATGTGAAAAAGGCTGAACTACAAACTGCAAGGCACTCAGTTTATATTCATCAAAGGACAAAGGGCTGAGTCAGACCACCCTGGGACTAACGTACAGTTCCAAAGTGCTGAAATACATCGGATCAGATGCTTACACCACTAAAGCCATCTGCTCTTTTTGGAAGAAAAGAAAGAAAAAAAAAAGAGAAGAAATCCCCCCTCTTAGTAGAGATGCTCTCCTTGCAGCTGGACATGCAACCTTCTGAGTAAAAGCTGGCCACAGTGCCATGGCTGGAACAGGCTACTTTCAAAATGAGGCATCACATTCCTCTAAAACAAGGATGGCATGTCCTTGAACACATTCCCTCTGGGACAATGCAGCTCCACATCCTGAGCCGTCCCTGCAGCAGCCAGTCCTCCATGCCCTGAGTGCAGCACAGGGCAGGAAGAAACCTTCTCCTAAGCATCCCGCAAAACTAACATCCCATCAGCTCCATATCATATCAAATTAGAAACTGCTTCTAGATGCCACAGCTAAGCAGGGGGGCCTGTGTGTAATGAGATGGGAGAACTGTGAGAGGGAAAGGGTGTTGCTTATTCAGCGAAATCAAAGCCCTGACCTTGATGAGAAGACCAGATGAATTCTGCATCTCTCCATGCACACACACAGTTCACCCCTACACCCTGGCTTCCCTCTGGAGAGGGGACCTTCATCACTCTAACGGGAGAAAGCCCTGCTTTGGTCTGCACATTTCCTCTGCTCTGTAAGAGGATGGACAGCAGCACAGTACAGGACAAGAATAATAGTACAGGACTCCATAAGCAAATGGAGGCTTGGGAGCACACTCAGTGACTCTGCCTGAATTTGAGAGGGGAACAACACTCTCGCTAGATGCAGAGCTGACATCCAACACTCTCCCAGCCGCTAAGTCCCTCAACCTGGCAGGGCCCTGCGCATTGCAAGCTGCTCACCTGTTTGCCAAGGTAGTGGTCCACCCGGTACATCTCCTCTTCCCTGAAGAAGCTTGTCAGCTCTGCAGCCAGCTGCTGGGCTGACTCCAGGTCATGGCCAAAAGGTTTCTCCAGCACCACACGCAACCAGGCTCCTGGAGGTGGCCTGCAGCTGCTGTTGATGTGGCGGGCAATCTCTGTGTAGGCAAATGGTGGTACTGAGAAGTAGAAGATCCTTCCAGCCTCCTTCAGCCCCTCCTGGCGAAGCAGAGTCTCAATCTCTCTGTTCAGCACAGTGTAGTTTTCGGCAGTCTTCAGCTGGTGGTATTGGCTCAGCTTCAGGAATTGGTCCTTGAGCACAGCACACCTGTTGGGAGATTCATCTGGGGGACAGGCCAGCTTCTTCAGCACATCAAACATCAGCCTCTGCCCTGGCTCCAGAGCTGTCAGTGCAGCCCCATGGAAAGTGAAGCTGTGGCCACTGCTCACTTGGTCCATGTAGAGTTGGAATAGACCCTGCCACAAATACTTCTTGGCCAAATCACCTGTGGCTCCCAGCAAGACCACTGAAATGTGGCCCTGGGACACTTCAGCCAGTGATGGCAAGGCTCCCATGAACAACACTGTATACAGGACTCTTTTCAGCATCTTGGGAGAGAAGAGGTAGACCCAGGAACACTAGAGAACAGAATTACAAAAGAAAATCTGTCAATCTATGTTATAACACGGCAAAACACAATGCAGGATACCTGCTTTCCCATGGCTGAAGAGCCAGGGACTTCTGCCTGGATCCTCCATCCAACAGTCTCTCCTCCCCTCCATCATTTGAATCATGGTAGTAACTGGGGCTCTTGAAAAGACTGCAGCCTTCTTATGCAAACCAAGAAGCGGAAGACAGCGTGTGCCTAACATCTTTCAGTAGCATAAGCATTGTTCCCACAGCTGAGTTAATGAGGGGGTGTCAATGCCTTTAGACTGTGAAACTGAAATCCATTTTAATACAAATTTCAGAGCTGCCTACAAACGAACGCATGTGCCTGCAAATTAAGTACTGCTTTCAACAACCTCCTGTTTGGGACTTTGCTCAAATGGTATTATGCTGTCTTGGCACTGCTTCACGTCAATATTGTCATAGCAGCTCAGAGACAAGCATGACCACTGGCAGTACACAGGCTCTTCTTTAATACACTGCACTTTAATGACTCATGTGCACCACCACTCTCATGAACGGAGCTGAATTAGGTTCTAATGAGCTACTGGGATACAAAGGGTCTGATAAAACAACACAGGGGAAGAAGAAGTTTAGTGCTTAAAATTGAGTCTAGACATGAGCCAGTCTAGATGCTGCCTCATGATGGTTGTGTATGCAGCCAGGAGACAATGTGGGGTTTGTGTTCTGCCTACTGCAAGTTTCCATCACTGAAGAGTGCACGGCAGCACCCGTTCTGGCCTTCTCCACTCATTCAAACCACTGCAGCCAGTAACAGCTGGTCTCCCTGACCAAAAAGTCCCTTTGCTCGTTCTTATTTTTTCTTGTTTCTCTAATCCAAAATAAAGTTGTTTTTAAGAGACATGACACGTTTAGTTCTTATACCTAGAAACATGGCAATGACTTTACATCTCAAGAGAGATAATCTGGAACAAGTGAATAAACCGTTGTGCTGTTCTCATTACATCAAGTGTTATTTCAGAAGCTCTTACAATGGCTATCTCATTCTCTTAATTTCATTTTCTGAAGTTGTGTTTAGCTGGAGCATAGCCTTCACAGCACACAAGAGAATTAACTTCTTTAAAAACTTCTTGTTCTGGTCAATAAATTTATACCTTTTAATTTTACCTGTGTAGGAAAACCACCCATTTTTTGACAGTAAGAGGAAAAAGTATATGGCTTTTTTATACTGGTGCAGTTGCAGTCTCACTAGGCTTTGCACTGGCATGATTACACCATTTTAAAATGGCAGCTTCGTGACCATACAACTGAGAAATCGATCTTGGGTATGAGAATGAACATGATCATTTTAACCTTCTGCGGGCAGAGACAAGACAGAAAAGTGTCTCATCAGATTCATATATTCACAGTCAGCTAGAAAACATATCACTGGCTCCATTGCTCCAGTTACAGCTGTACATACGCCCTAGGACCAAAAGCTGTTAGCTTTTACCTGCCCAGACTTACTCAGGATTGTTTTTCCTACCCTGGAGCAAAAGGCCTGGTCCTTGCTCCCCTTGAATGGCAGAGGGGTGAAACACAGATGTTGTCCTAGCTCTTGACTGGTTGTCTCCCTGGAAAGCTCCCAGAAAAGTCACTATTCCATCACTAAATCAACACAGCATCTAAGTCAGCTAAAGGATGATGATAACTAAATCAAAACAAGGAACTTCTGAATATCTCTCCCTGTCTGCAGCTTGAACTGGTCTTTCTTGTGTTTCTCTCCCCAGCAGACTCACCTGAGTAATACAGGAGCTTTATAGAGACTGCAGTGGCAAAAGTAGTTCACAACTCGTCTTCTCCACAGCCCCTCCAGAGCGTAGATCTCTCTTCTCCCGTGACTGAGCGTACAGCAGACTCTGATCAATGGTCAGGTAAGCAAGTAAGATAAGGCAGGTTGTTCTCTTTCTGGTAAACAGGAGGAAAGACCCAATTACAGCAGAGAAAAAATGAACGTGCCTGTGCCAGCAACGTCCCAGCACATCCCAGCTCTCAGCCCATACATGTTGGCTGTGCTAAACCTTTTGGCTGCCTTTTGTGAGCAGGCAAAATGCAGGCATATGCAGCAACTCCTGTTCCCAGAGCGTCTTCCTGACTACCTCCTGTGCTTTGCATGTGAGCTCAGATCAATGCTGAAGGTCTCCAACCCTAGTGAGCCTCCCTGGGAGCAGTCCCCCACTCCAACTCTCAGAATAAAGGGCTTCCCAAGACCACAACCCTGATGCAGTGAGAAGGGGGCAGTTTTAGTGAGCCCCTCTAGGACAGCAGGATGGCAGTTGCGCAATGCTGCTGTGCCTTCCAGGCACCCGGGCTTCCCTCTCAAAGGTCAGTTTGCATAGAGACTCTTTGGCTTTTCCTTCCCTATTTACTGCACGGAAATCACACAGCAGCTGAGCACCAGTTAGCCGACCACAGACCACAGCTGCAGCCCACTCTGCTCTGCCACTGTGCAAGGAGACAGCCTCAATGCTCCCCACAGGGCACATCATCTGTTGTGACTGCCTCCCTTCTTGCTGTGCTATTTAAGCTCCACATACCCACTTAAGTAATCCAGCAAATGGTGCTGGCAATTGCAGAGGGGCAGAAGTGCGACTCCTAAGATTTTGCCTGCAGTATAAAAAAATTATCATTTTATGCAGAGGTTTGGTTTTCCTTCCCCCACTATGGGGTTATATGCAGATGACAAAGTTTCTCAGTGCAATAAAGTAATATTTACATTTGCTTGAGCAACGTTTATTCCAGGAACCTAGAGAAGTTTGACATACTGCCCGTTGCCCCTTGGTAGGCTGCAGTTACTGCAATGCTGTACAGAGATCGCAGCTGAAGAGCAGGTACCTACTATGGACTAGGAAGGGTTTGGGTGGGTCATTCTTTTCCACGTACCCAAGGAAATGAGTGAATTAGCCAAGGAGTCTCCTGGCAGATTCGGCTACACAGTCACATGTATTTCCGAGCCAACTGAAAAACAGTTTCACAACACTCCCAATTGCAAAATATTGTGCTACGCTGCCCAGAATAAGCACAGTAAACCGAGGGATGTTTGTTTACTGCCTTCGTATCAGATAATCACCACTGTTCACATCAAAAAAATAAAACTCTAAAAATCCCCCAGACAGACAGAACAAAGTTACTCAGTCAGGCTTCAGGAAAAGACTCCTGGGCCCAATCCATGTAAAACACTGTAAGAGCTTAACCCAGCAGTAAGTGTAAGACTGTGCACAGTCACTGGAGTTCCAGTTTGACAGGAACTCATTTCAGGTCTCGTAAGTTCCCCCGCTGTATGGAGAAAATGAAAAAGATCTTTTTTGTTACTGTTGCATCCCCACTGAAAAATAATTAACAAATGCATGGCCAAATGCAGTGTGGCCCGGGGCTCCTATAAGGCTATGCACATGCCACACATGAAGGAAAGAGTTTGCCGAGATTCTCTGAGAATCAGGAAAAACATATTTGTCTTCTGCCTATGCAAACATTGGAGCAGGAATGACCCCACCATCGGGTCGTGGAAAGGCCAGAGGCTTCATGTGGAGACTCACATTAAAAGCAAGCGGAGAGATGCATGACTTAGTGTTTGGCCTTTCTTGTTAACCATCCAATGCAGCACTGGTAGACAGTCTCGCTCCTAAAAGAAAGCAAGCTCTCGCCCCAGCACGGTGACGGTAGCTCAGTTCCCGAAGCCTTGGAAAAGCAGGAAGACAGGGTTACAGTGAGAAAAATGACTACAGTGCGCAGGCACCGTCCCAGCCGCACAAAACCGAGCGATGAAGTCTCTGAAGCGCGTGTACCTTGCTACACAGCCAGCCTGCGCCAGAAGGGACCCAAATCTCACCATCCGCCTTCCCCAGACTTGTCCGCTGGCGGCTTCCTCCCGGTTTCCCGAGCGCTGGGGACGCAGCGAGCGCTCGCTGCCCGTCCCTCCCCGCGCGCAGAGGCAAGCGGCAGCACCACGCGTGAGGGGGGCGAGGGGCCGCGCTAAGCGGCCCGGCACGGGGGTCGGGAAAGCGGTTTCCCCGCGGAGGGGGACGGCAGGACAGCGTGGGTGGC
>WAAD01043360.1:96042-139523 GCA_013389945.1 Fregata magnificens | reverse complement strand
CCCTACCTCGCGTGGGAGGCCCTTGCCCTGCCCCGGCCGGGCACCCGCGCTGTGACCGCGCCCTGGGCGCCGAGGGTCGCGCGCTTTGGACGCCTGGGGGTTGCATCAGGCGTGTCCGCATGGGTGGGCGCGTGGTGCGTTCTCTCGCAGCGCATTTGGGCTGGAGCGGGTCGTAATGCGCCGTTAGACCAAAACCTTTACCGAGGCCAGGAGTTTCAGGAACCAAAAGAAAAAGTCTCTATTTTCCCCAGTTGCATTGGCTGGTCTAATTTTTATATATCCGTGTGCGTGTGTAGGTATATTTGCCTACAGACCTTGCATTGCTTTGTGTCCTGAAATGATTGTGACTCAAGCATGCTACCTTCTAACTACACATGTGCATCCACAACTCCAGTCCTATGTTTTCTAAACAAAGGAATTACCTTGTGAACCTCCTGGAGTGCGTTTCAGTTCAGCTTGACAGTCCTTTTAGACACACCAAGTTTTGGGAAGGCAGGTGGAGTGGTGAGAGGCAGAGAGAAGAGAAACAAAACTCTACAAATGCCCCCCCTGCCCCTTCGCCCAAGAACACACGCAGCAGAGCACTCTTATGAAATGTCCTGGTACAATGTAAAACTTTCACTGGAGCTCAGCTGTTGTCTTCAAATTCACTGGGATGAACAATGTCGTAGGTATCATTTCCATAGCTGGCTCCACTAGGTGCATTAATATATGGAAATCTTTACAGTTGCTGGCGCTAAGACCTAAGCAGGCTGTAGTCAGACTCAGGATGTCTGCTAGCATTGGGCTCAATGCTACGTCAGGGCTGTAATTATGGATTCCACCAGCTCCCCATAAAGCACCACATAACATTAATATGAATATTAAAAACTCCTTTGTTAAGAGCCCTGGCCAGCCAGACTTCACAGATACCATCCCAGACTTCAGAAAATGCTGTGGTTTTGCTAAACCCTGACTTGTATGACAATAGCAAGGAGTTGTAAAGCAGACTTACACAGTTTAATAGCTATAACTGTATCCCATAATAAATGGCATTACATTATATGGCAAGACTAAACACCACTCCGATTGTCTTTTTCACTCAGAGGTCTCAAATTATTTTACACAAATAGATACACTTTACCACAACTACTTTACAGATGGGGAAACTGAGTCACATTGGCAGAACTGAGAACAGAATCAGGGTACCTTGCTACTCAGGCCGGTAATCTAGCAACAACATTATATATAAGACAAACCTTGCATTATATTTGTGGTATAACTTTGAATTATATTTACAGTATAATTTCTTGATGCTGTAACCTTCTTCACCAATCTGTTCTGGAGGTTATTCCATCAGCATGTGTGCCTGGTCTCAAAAGGACCCTTATGGTGTTGCAAAGGTGTCAGAGTGACACAGAGTGTTAGCACCTAGGTTTGTCTGCAAGATACAGGTCCAAATTAGGGATGAGGGAGACTGCAGTCTACCCTGCTTCACATTACACGTTGCTTTATGATTCTGACCATGTTACTAATGCAGCTTCGGATTGGGTAAAGTCCGAATGCCTCTAGCAGTGGCCCTGTTTCTGAAACCCAGCAGAGGGTAGATCACAAGCATAACTCAAGTGGTGAAATCTAACAAATTAAACTTGGTGAGGGGGTAAATAACTCATCTGAAGAGCCAGCTGGACAAATAATCCAGCTCCAGAGATCTCCCCTTACCACTCTGTGTGATATTACTACACAGTACATTTAGCAAGAAGCTTAGGGGAATCAGTGCTACATCCCATAGCTATGTATTTAACCCATTAATGACCTGATGACAAAGCTTGCTTAGCTCTCAGAAGCTAATCTGGGTCTGTTTGGGTATAGCAGACTGTGAGAAGAGGCAAATGGGAGTCCCCTTTTACAGTCTGTTTTCTGTTCTGGAAGAAAAAGGGGGTTTGCCATCTACTTTAGCAGAAATCATTAAAGTGCAAGTCTCCCTGCTGCATATTTCTGGCACATTGAATGAGATGCACAGCTGAGGCCCTGTTCGCTTGAGCCTGCTACTATTGCTGCTACTGCTACTGCTACTATTTTGGACATCAGGAAGAATTTCTTTACCGAAAGAGTGGTTAGGCATTGGAACAGGCTGCCCAGAGAGGTGGTGGAGTCGTCAACCCTGGAGGCGTTCAAAAAAGGTGTAGACGTGGCACTCCAGGGCCTAGTTTAGGAGTCATGGTGGTGTTAGTTGATGGTTGGACTTGATGATCTTAGAGGTCTTTTCCGACCTTAATGATTCTATGATTCTATGATTATAGATGGAGCTGGAAGTTGGGAGTAGCGGCAGTTGTTTAACATCTTCTGTTGAGAGACCATGTTTTCAGCTAGTTATATGATGCCAAACTGTAAATATTGAGGCTGAAATTGGGGGGCTGGGGGGGTGGGTTGGTCTATGCAGTCATTTTTTGGAAGTCTCTGAAAAAAATGGTGCAGCTATTTCTGAGCTGAAGGTCAGAAGATAAAATAGGTTTTTTGACCATGTTAAAAATATCTCAGTTGTTTCATTAAGGAGCTCTAACACCTCATAATTTGGGGCAAGTAAGATTTTATCAGGATGATGGTTTGGATCAGAATGTGCTTTTGTCAGAGGAAGTGTGCTTTTGACAGTGCCTTTTCAGACTTACTCAGTTGCATGCTCCTTTAAGGGAAATAGGTCCAGTGTGACAGATGAGACATGTGATGCCAATAAAGGAATAAAAGGTAGTTAGCAAGGGAGGGCTCATTAAGGAGTCAGATGTTCTACAAGCAAACAAAAGCTCTGTAGGAAAAAGAGCTGCTCTGGTTGGTGTTTAAAGATGGTGTTTCAGAGGAGGAAGTATTAAGCTGAAGAGAGTAGCTTATCAGTTGAGAGACTCTGGCCTATAAACCCAGGGTAAAGGCTGGGTTTTGGCATAGCAATTGAAAGCCGTTCTATAGCAAGTGGTTCTTTAGTTAGGAGTGGGGGAAAACAATGTAACAAGTGAGCTTGATGTAGTGGGAGTTTGTTGCCCTTTGGTGTTGCATTCACAGACTAGTCTCAAGGTGTGGAGAGGTGAAACTGAGCCAGGATGGGGTTTGTACTGCTTTGAAAAGGTAAGGTGTGCTTCAGTGTAGCAAGCTTTTGATGAAAAAATTTTAGAGGAAGCTTGCCTGATATCTGCCAAATTTATTAACCTCTGCAAAGGCATCTACTGCCAATGATCTATAGATGTGGCTGTAAATGACTGAGTAATTTCTGTGGATGCTTTATCATTCCTCACTTTGTGTGTGTTGTTTCATGAGCTGGGAGCCCTGCTTGGTCATGCTGCTGCAGAGCCTGGTGGAGCTTCGTCAGCCACTGTGCTGTGGGGACAAGCTTCCAGGAAAGCTCCGAAGTTCTGGACTATCGAGCTCACATGACTTTGAGGAAGGCTGTTAACTTCTGCTGTGAAGCAATAAAGAACAGCTGTACAGCAGCTGGGGTTCTTAAAAAATACAATTACTGTCTTCTGGCTTTTGGAAAACCAGACTGTAAAAATCATAACAGCAGTTCTTAAGCTGGTGTGGGAGAGAGTAAGAAAGAGGGGCTTTGTTATGGCTATTGGGGCAAGTCAATGCCTTACCTATTTAGAGTTCTGGAGCTGCAGTTGTGCTTGAAGTTGGTTTGTGGTTAAGCATGCTCACTTAAAGCCTTGGATGGGCCTAACAGAGGGAAATCTCTAATCCAGCTTAAGAAGTTTAGATTTAAATACTTATGCTTGTTTGGTATTAAACAATGCCATCTCTGTGCATCCAGACAAACCATGTTTAGAAGCTGGAAAGGTGATCTACACAGGAGCCCCGTTGTAGCGATGGCAGGTGATGTTCCCAAGACCTGACTGCTCTGGTGTTCTGTCTGGACAGCTTGGCTCTTAAAGAGCTTAGCATCAAAGTAAAGCTGAGACGCTCCAAGGTGAGAGAGTATTGAGTAATACTGCCTCTTAAGAGCTTCTGTTTCTATTGTTTGTCGACTTTCCTTCTCAAACTGTAGCTTTTAAGCTGTAGAAATCATGTTCAGTGAATGCTTCACAGGTGTGCAGCTTGAGTGGGGCAGGGAAGTGTCTTAACACAGCTAACTTGCTGTGAAGCTTGAGTGAATGGCATCATGAGCTAATTCGATTACCTCACTGTTGCTATCCCCAACCAGTTATGGGACTAAAACTTGACTTAATGCCCCACTGTAAAGTTCTGTCACCAGGACTAGATGAGTCCTTCAGCAGCATTGCTGCAGTAATGATGCAGTCTGCCATCCCTCAGCAACCAGGATGCAGCNGGGGGGGGGGGGGGGGGGAGGGAGGACGAGAGCTAATCTTCACCAAGTGCTCTACCTGAATCAAAACAGAACTGATCAATCAAGTAAGCTGTGCCTACTCTCTGCTTTTTGTTCTTACAAAGTGATGCTCTTATCGGCTTGATCAGGAGATTAAAGATAAAGTGCTGGCATCTTCCCCAGGAATTCCTGCACTGGGACAAGCTGCCTTCAGCCCCCCTGTTCAGTCTTGGGCTAAATGAGGATGGAAATGGAAGTTATAGGCTAAACATGCTGTTTCTTCATTGTAATGTAAGGAAATACTATCTTCCTCTTGTGCATGAGGACAAAGGAAGCTAGGCAGCTTTACTTAGCTTTCACTAGCCGAAGACATTACTTGTGGCTCCTGAGGACCTCTTAATGCTTTAACTAAAAGAGTAAGTTGTACCTATCGTAGCTGAGAAAAAAAAAAGAAACACACATAAAGCAACTACTGATTCCCATTGTTGTAGACATAATATGTGGAGATGGACTAAAAGCTGTCTGCTCAGGATAAGCAAAGGTAATTCACAGATGAAGTGATTGCCTCCTCTCTGCCCTTGGTGTTAAGAGTAATCATCTTTCCCTGTTCATCCTCTAACACAAACTGTTCTCTATGTGACCCAAACTGATTTAAAGCTTCAGCAGTTTTGAGTCTGTATCATAATTGGTTAATTTACTTCAGAAAGAACCACAAGGCAGGTAACTTGTGTTGCTACCTGCCTGGCTCTGACAGCTTCTGGAGTGCTCAGGAATTGAAACTGCAAGCCTTTGAAGGCTTAGCTCTACTGTGGCAGTAATTTGTCCACTGAACAATGCTGGCTTTCCCCAAAGTCTTTGGGGCTGGGTAAGTAAGAAATGACTTCTTGGCTTGTGAAGTAAAAGGTGGACAGAAGACAGGCACACAGGGAGTACTGTAATCATTGAGCTACCTGAAGTTCCCCAAAATGTACTTGATTGGTGTTTAATAGTTACCGTATCTTAGGTAAATATTGATTGATGAAGACTGACACACTGAACTTCTGAAATGAATAATGGGTATTGTTGTGCTGGTAATCAGTTTCCTAACTCATCAGTATTGGACATTGTCCTAGATTAAAAAAAAAAAACAACAAAAAATTAGTAGTATATAAATAGCATACTTGTGAGAAGAAACCTTCAAATACATGAAGGCTTCCTAGTCTAGGAATATCTTAGCTCTTACTTTGACTTTCACATCTTCAGTCCTAGGTTTTTATCATTCTGAGTGGACAGTGCAACACTGAATGGCAGTGTCCACCTTTATATTGAATTCTCTTTGAGTGATACAGGTTTAACCATTGCAGTAGGATTATTTCTTCTATCCAGGAAGTTTTGGAAACTGTAATAAAAGCAAAACCACTATCTACCAACCACCATTATGTTCTAATAAATAGTGGCCTAGGCAGTATCTGATGCCAGAATACTGCAGCAGAGCTGTGTTGCAGTTCATGTCAGAAAGCCAATCAGCCCAGGACTGCTGCACTCCAGAACAGCTGAACTGCGTGAATACAGCTGAGGAAAGTAAAAGGTTTTCTCTGTCCATCTGACAGTTGAATGGGAAAGCAAAGTTGATAGATGGGTAGATATCCTTCTGCCCTTATCTCAGTGCCACATTAAGATTAGACTGATTGATAAAGTTGAAAACCAAAATTCTTCATCATAACATATTTGTTCTCCTATAACAAAGTGAAATGCACCAAAATGCATAACCATGTTACTATTAATGGACTGTGTTGCAGCAGCAAATTGGTGCAGAGTTTGGGATGTTGTGTTGTTCAGTGCATTCCTTAGCATATTGCACACAGGCTGTGCGTTGGAGCTTTGCTTCATTAAAGTGGTGCTTTTTCTCATCTTATCTACTACAGATTAATGATGTGTTTCTGGTTTGTAGAGTGAGTGGCCTTGAAGTATTGTGAAACACTTCAGTAAATCAATGTTTTCAAAGCCTTGGCAAAGATGTATAAAATTTCAGTAAAACCTTTTGACATTCAGGGGAGTCTCTTCTTGCTGCTGGTTTTAGCCTACTTTCAGGTGTCACTGAAGGCTTGCAGAGGTAGTGGGCTTTCTTGCACTGAGAATATCCTGCTTGTTAATGCAACTCTGCCATGCAGTAGCTGCAGCAGTACAATGCTGGTAGCAAGGTACAAGTAACTATAAATGCAAAGCCCAATACCCGGCTTTGTCTCTGTGCTCTTCTGTGGTGTTGTAAAACCAGAAGAACTGAGTATGCTATCTTACGCAACAGGTATAAAGAAGTAAAACCTGACCCAGTCCCCTCAATCCTAGGCTAGAACTCTGCTGAGTGGGTGGTAATGACTAGCATGCTGCATGTAGATCTTAATCTGTGTGTACTACATCTCACCTGCCGAAGAACAGGTATCCTGTGTGTTTGAGTTATGCAACTGACAGGCAGGTATAAGTGGTCCAGTCAAAAAAACTAATCTCCAAATGGAGAAGCAGTGAAGGTGAAAAGGAAGGGAAAGGCTTTGCCGTCAGTGCCAGGACTCTTTTGGATGCAGATAATCAGTGTATCTGAAAACTTGATCTAAAAGCTTTCAAGGGTGGTACCAAAAGGCAATAATAAATTTAGATTGACCCTGGTGTACACTTGGCATTTTGCTATGGTGCATTGAAGTATGTGGACGAAAAATTAACATGTTTCAAAACTATCCCTCTGTAACTGTTGGTTCCAGAGCCAGCTTGCTGTAGAGCTCTTGCCCATGTATTTTAAATCCTGCCTGGTTCAGTTGTTCCCCTGGCAATACCCTTCAAAAACCTTGAGCTTAAACTGGTTTCTCCTTCCTCAGTCTCACTTAGCACTGGCGACTAAAATAACAGAACCAGAAATCATTTGTAATTGATTTAATTTTTAATATTATTTTTATATGTTTTTTGTATTTTCAAATATTATATGTTTATCCTAGTAACTCTAGGATGTAAAGTGAAGTCTCTTCTCTGGACACTAGTTCTTTTGTTCCATAGTGCTGACTCTCACTTCCATGAAACGGAAGGAAAATGGACTGGTACATGTTGTCTCTGTGCTCATTGAATCTCTCTGCCATGAAAACAGGGACTGAATCCACCATGAAATACAGGGGTCTACACAGCTTCATAGCTGTAGCTTTCCAATGACTTAATCAATGGAATAGTTGAGGGATAAGTTGTGCATTTTGTCAAACCAATAAGAGGCAGGAATTAAATGTGCACAGGGCAAAAAGCTGTCCTAGGCCTGAGCTGGTTTAAAACAACATAGCTTTGCTGAAGTTAGCGATAGGTCTTTGGATCAGGCTTTACAGTGTTCTGTGTATCAGGGGAAAAAAAATGGACCTGTTAAATGTTTGTGGAAGGTGTGAGCCTTTTGGTTTTTTTCAAATGTAATATTTATACTTGCAGCTTCTGTCTGAATGCCTGATGTGGTTAAGACTGGTGGTAGCAATACCATGCAGAATGAGATTTTTCCCTGTTCTTTTTGTCACCCCCTGTCCTTACTGATCAAAGTTAGAGCACTCTCCCTGCATCCTTCCGGCTTCTCTTTGCCTGAGAAGCCACTGCTGACTCCTGAGTAAGTTCCAGCCTGCACCCCAAATTCAGACTAGCTCAGGTGGGAGCAGAGTATGTTTGAGAGGCTTCTGCAGATGTCTGATTTGCTTTTCATTTTTCCTCTTGCAAGAGCAACATCACCAGGTGAGAAAACCCAGCAGGCAATCAAATGGCTCAGTCTCCACCTTGTCAGGAAATACAGCTGTACGGAGAGTGAGCACTTGCTTTTTAGACACAATCCTATAGGATCAGGGTTCTTGCAGTGTCAGGGATTTAGGACTTTTTAACTCCCCCTCCCCCCCTTTTTTTCCTTGGTTGTCTGAACAGCTCTGGGCTCTCCCGGCATCACTTCAGTGCAAGGACCCGTCTGACACTACTTATGCCAGGTCCTGCCTCCCTCAAAGGAGAAGCAGTCTGCAACTTTTGCTGCTCTAGACAACGCTTCATCTCTGAGAAAGCAGAGCTCTGCAGAGTGGATTTGGGGTAAGAAGAGAGAACTTCTGAGGGAGGGAGGGTTTACTAACCTGGTTTAATGGAAGCTCTTTCCTTTGCATGCTCTTTTAGGAAGGGAGGCATTTTAAAGGCTGTGGTCCTTCCTCCTGCAGGTTTGTCTTAAAATTGATGAGAGATTAAAAAGTCTAACTTCTGGTGTGTGCCTGCTAATTAAACTTCATTCAGTTCGTTTCCTTTCTGCCTTTTAAATTCTCCTTGGGACCAATATGAGGGAGGCTGAATCAGTGAACCCTTTTTTAATCTGTGTTTTTTTTTTTAAAACAAACAAAAAAAAATCCACCCCCCGAATTAAAATCACTAAAATTACTTGTCAGGAGCTCTGGTTTTGCATTATCTCTGCTCCTGATTTTCCAGGCAGGTGGTGGGGGTGTAATGCCTTTAGGCTGGTGCAGTTGTGCTGCAGTCCGAGCCCTGTGCTAAGCTGCAGAGCCTTTGCAGGAGCGCATCAGGACGCACTGACTTGCTGCTGATGCAGTACTTCAGGAAAGGAAACTTCCTGCATCTCCCCTCCTTTCCCCCTTCCTTGACACTTCTCAGCGTGTCTCCCCACTCTCGCTCCCTGTCACCCCCCCAAAGAAACTGGGGCTTGTGTGGCAGGACACAGGAGAACCGAGGAGAAATTGGACACTGCAGCTTTAAGAGTGCAGTAGTACCAGAGCTTTTCTCCTTCAAGTGATCTGCAAAGCAGCAGCCTTAGCCAGGGATTCCCCTCTTCGTGCTCGTCCTGAGCTCTCCGGAGCTGCCAGCTGGAATCGGGGTTTTTGCAGCCCCAACTGACTTGCCTTTACCTCTGATTTTTAAGCAATCAGTTAAAAACCAGTTGTTTCCTGAAGTGTCCGGACCCGAAAGACCATGCCCTTGTGTGCTTGTGTCTGCTCAACTGAGCTTAAAAAGTGTGTTTTATGAATCTAGAGAAGTGGTTTCATGACCTCCAAGAATTAATACCTTTCTACAGCCTTCAAAAGTTGCATTTGCATTGGAAATGTGTTAGCACAGCCTTATACTGCAGAAGTTTAACTTGCATTTTCTGGAGAAACATGCAGATTGAACACAATTTGTTAATGGCATGAGGGCTGAATTTTTAACTCTAAAGTTAAAAAAAAAGATCACTTGAACATAAATGTCTGCTAGTAACTTGCATTTTCCTAGTATAAAAATATCTATATTAATTGAAATGTAGCTTCTTACCAATCCCACAGTCTTGGTAACTATGAATGAATGGGGCAAGGGGAAAAATGCAGTTTGAGCAATTATCAATTCTGTTGAAATAGCAGTGAAGTCGGCTGCACCGAAATCCCTGCAGATATGGATTTCATATTATGTGTCTGGGGATGAGGGGGGGGAAGCTACTCGGCAGTCAGTTGTTACAGCACATACCAAGTTAGATCCTCGCTGCTGCTGTGGAGTTGATGCTGGGTGACATTAGCAGCATTTGAAATGACTAAATATTTGACTTCCCTTTTTTAGCGATGTCTCTTGACACCAGTAAGGGTGTTCTTGTCCCCACTGAGGCTGAGGCAATTACTTGGGTCTGCAACTTTATTTGAGAGTAGTGGTGTATGTTTACATTGATTAGATCTGTAATTGTGGTGGCTTTTTTATCGCGTGCTTGCACAAGGACTAAGAAAAGTCAGTCAGATCTGTAGGAAAGGTAAGTGTTATCCTCATCACAGCAGAGGGGAGCTGGGACCAAAGCGTGATCTCTCAAGGTCACACAATGCAAGCTGATGGTAGAGGCAAGCCCCTAGGCACCCTCAACTGCAAAGTCGTTCTTTTAAATTCAATGGAACTTTCAGATCTTCCATCAGAGATACCTCTGGCCCCAAGTCTTGAAGACACAAGGGGAGTCATAGGTGTAAGGCTGAAACCTTGAGTTTTGCATGATGTAAATCACAAGTTAAAGTAACTGAAACTCAGATGGTTGTGACGCAGATTTTATGCAGCCCGCTATTATTATGTCACTTCTGTTTTCCTTACATCATCATATTAATGAGCAAAGAGGCTTAAGTTCATTTGTAAAGCACTTATGCATAAGTTTGTGGCATTTCTGAAGACTCACTCTAATTGGTAGAATAGGAACAAAATAAAAAAGTGAGTTAACACCATTGGCTGACGTAAATCACCAAGGGATAATGAATGTGACAGAGTGTTCCAACATATGGACATTGTGGAAGGGTAATTGGCGTAAAAGAATATTGGTCTCTGCCTTAAGAAAAAAAAATGCTCTAAAATTGAACAGACTTCACCAAAGGTGGTACAAATGGTGAAAGCATGGGAACTGCAGGGAAGCAGCTGCATTCTCTGGAGTTCTGCTTTCTAGAAGTGGGCATGAAAGCCTCTTGAAAGGGTTCTCTTCATATCTCCTTGAAAACCTGGCATCATGACTGTCTACCAGATACAGAAAGCAAGAACAATTATAGAGGACAAAAATGACCCAAATTCAAGACTTGTGCATTTCAAATAGTAGTCCCCTGTACTGAAGTATCATCATACTGGTAATCTACTCGGGTGAAGTATAACTGATTACATGCTACTGTAAGGAAATGAAGGGCAAACAACCCTTCAGTGCTGAGCAATGGAAGGAAAAGTTGCAAAAGACGAAGTAACACCAGAGTGCAAGGGTTGGGGGAGGGAGGACATGCTTTGTGCTACCTATCCTCTTATACCCTATGCTGTTGTAGCAATTCTTGCTTTGTGCACCTGGGAAGGCATCCTCAGCACACATTAAATCTTAACTGGAGTTCATAGCACCTCCAGTACCACCTTAAACTTCTGTGCTATGCTTACAGCAATGCAACATGATAGATATCCAGACAGTGTGAATATAACATAAGCCAGTGTACTGACAAGCCTGAGTGCATAGATTCAGTGCCTCTGAAATCTAGACTTTGCTGTGTCTGGTGAAAGACCGTATTTCAGCTGATTTCTTCCTTTAATGCCAGTCTCTGATCTGGAAAACAGTGATCTTTTCCTGGCTGCCATATTGATTTTAGAGTGAAGTTTAGCATTTTGGGCTGCCTGGGGTATTTGTCTCTGCTAGAGTCTTTTTTCTTTTTTTTTTTTAATGAGTAAGGTGTCTTGAGAAAGTACTGGCTTTATAAAATGTAAGAAGGTTTATTCCTACTGCCTGCTCTTGGGGCTCATGAGCTTGTACAGAGATAGGCCATACCAAATTCTTTGTGGTTATAGCCAGCACTGCTACCAGACCCTCAGATGACTCTGCTTCACCACATGTTTAATGAGTGGCACTTAAATGGTGCTCTGCTTGTTGCTACTGACTTGTCATTATCTATTTCCAGTGGCTGGTATAGAAATGGTTAAGAAAGATTGGGTCAAATGACAGCATGTATTTTTGGAGAAGGTCATGGATTCTGTGCCTGGTGCCCTACTGCAAAAGGCACATATCCTTTAAATATCTGGATATGTCTACAGCTTGTTTTAATTCTTGCCTTCGGTGCTGCTAAGGCAAATGTAGTNTGAATGACATACTCCATGGGTATTACCTAGCACTGCAGCAAACTCACATTCTGTAAATGTATGTCTTCCAAGAGGTCTGGTCTTATGAGTGAAAAAATACAGAAGCGATGTGAGGAAGGGTCTCTTATACAAAGGGGAATTTAAAAATTGCTGCTGGACCCCCACTGGAGGGTCACTGGTAATGTCTGTTCCTGTGAGCAATCGGGAAGATATGCTTTCCCTTCCTGAACAATGTCAAGTATTTAACAGTTTTGCCCATTTTCCCACAGACCTGAAACATTTGGACTGGGGCAAGGGAGAGAGGCTGCTTCCTGCAAAACCTCTGCAGATTCTTCCAGTTGGCTCTTTCACTGCAGAATCCAGAGTGATCAGGAGTGCATGGGATGGGGGAAATTGTTGGCCGCCTCAGTTGTGCAGTGTGATGCACCGATGTATTAAAGCCTTACCAGCTGCTGTAAATTGCTTTCTGCCCATCCCTGTCTGACACGTGAACACAAGAATTCCCATGTGCCAGGAATCTTAAATGTTTTTTCTCCTACCTCTATGCCTGGGCATAAATGTCCTTAAATGTAATTTTTCCAGCTCAGCCTGTAGAATTTCTAATTATGTTGGGAGAGCTAAGCTGCAGCGGGGTTGCCATTTGGCTACCCTCTTGTGCTTTCCCCCTGCTTTTCAGAAAACTGATCTTTTGAGAAGGGAGAGTCCCTACTGCTGAGTGAGGAAGAACTAAAATTTGGCAAATATCAATGGGTTTTAATTTGCATCAATACTCTGCAGCAAATAACTGTGTACATTTATAAACAGAGGGCAAAGCTTACCTCATTTTAAAAGCTTACTTGTGATGAATAGACAGTACTCTGCTCTTGTCTTAAAGAACAAAATTAAGTGAGTATGTGCTTATCGAAGATGCCCTTCGCTTGGTTTAGCAGTAGAAGTTGTGTCTCATCCTGTGAAAACAAAATAAGTTCCCTGCCCCAGAAAGCTCACAGACAAGAGCCTATTATATTCAAGAAAAGCATGGAAATGGCCTTGAACTAGCTGTTGACCTTGAATTGCTGGTGAAATTTTTAGGTTTAAAATATCAGTGGATTGTAATTCAGCATCAGTCATAAGTCCTTTGCCAGTCCTGTCGTTCAAAAAAAAGTGGAGAGTTGGCTGATTATGTACAATCTGATTAAACAAAGAAAAATTATGTGGAGAGCCATTGTCAACTTTGAAGGTCACTGTCAGACTGGGGAGAGTGGGGGAGAAAATTGCTGGTTGAGGTCATCCTAAGGTGCTGTGGTTTGGCTCCTGTGGAGCTCCCAGGCTCTGAAATGCTTCCCCACACATACTTTCTCCCAGGGGATACCTGAGTGTACCTTTACATGTTATAAAGAACATACTTTTTTTTTGACAGAAGTCAGTTGTGCTAATGCAGCAGCACTGTCAGTGGCAGAACATGCAACGTTAACCTGTCTCCCTTGCAGTTTGTGGAAGTGCTTGAGCATGCCTGCTGTGCTTCAGAGAGCAACATTTGAACTGCTCTAGGCAGAGGGGCCTGAACCAAATATCCTTGAGCTGAAGGGCAGGAGGAAACAGGTCACTGAAGCCTATCTCGGAATTAACCTGGAGTGTGGAAAAGCATGCAAGTTAGACCACTGGATTGTGGTGCTGAGGAGACAGACCTTGGGCTGAATACCAGGAAATATTCCTAGCTCTGAGGCTGCCTTGCTATAGAGCTAGTAAAATCAGTATGCCTCAGGGCACAGGCAGAAGTGCTCTGCAGAGAAGCTATGGTTATGGCACACAGAGGGTAAAACTGAGCAGGATCCTTGTGTACACCTGAAGGAGTTTAAAGGAGGGGTGGTGCAAATAAGACCTGCTCCTCCTTGAAGGCTCAGCCCTATAGACAAGCTAGGCAGCTATTCAGTGTCCAATTACTAAGTATCAGCTAGTGTGCCTTGGGGTAGATGGGGGAGAAGTGAAGAGGAGGGAACACTTTCTGGTTTGCTGGCAAGTCACCCGCTCTTTGATGCACTGCAGCAAAAGCCCTATCTGAAAACTCTTCAGCAAAGAAGGACATTGCAGGGAAGGTGGGGGGGGACGACGACGGATGGCACTTGACTGAAAGATGCTGCTGCAAGCGCTGTGACAGCCAAGTGCTGTACTCTGCTTCTCCCCCCTCCCCGCCAATCATTTACCAATTGAGTTGGCCAAGTCCATTGCCTTATGTCTGTGAGTGGAATGCAGTGTCCTTTTCCTGCATGTCCTTCAGTTGCGACGAGGGATGGTACTGCATGTAGGCATGTCCCTAGGGGCTTAGTGTAACAATTCAGGTAACAGTCATGATGAGGAAGCAGCAAGGCTCCAATAGGTGAATTGAACTTGGGTGACCAGCCACCACTGCAGCATCTGCTCTGCAGTTGCCTCAGCCAGGATGTTATAATGTTCTGGGGACTAAAATGACAGATGTAGCGCATTATGTAGCAGCAGTGTTGATAGAGAGGAAGTGTAGACCAAGAAATGGATAACTGCTGATGCAGTGCAGGTGGTCCTTGGATTATTGTTGTTGCAGCATGTGCAAGGTATCTGGACTGTACCCTGAGGCAAACAGTAAGATAAAGGGCAGTTCATGTGTCTGATCTACTGGGCATTAAAGCTCTTCAATTGGTAATAGCCTTTTTTGGCCCCCCAGCAAATATACTGTTGCTGCAGAAGAAAACTGAAATCTGCAGGCCACCCTGCCAGATGATCTGTTCTGCCCCTCTTAGGAGAATTACACCCAAAGCGGCAACCCAAGAGTGGAAGAAGACCCCACTGATCTATGGACCAGGTGCAGAGCTGCTGGCCACAGTCTACTAAGGACTCAGAGGAGTGCTTGTAAAGGGGGCGTCCTGCTACGCTGCTTCCAAGCTGGACCTCTCGGCAGCGCAACCTGCTAGCCGGGCAGAATTTGGCCACCTTGCTCTGGAAGGAGTTGCAAGAGGGTGTGGTAAGGCTTTTTGACTTTGTGTCTAAAAGTTAATCTGTTAGCTTAACTCCTTATACTGTAGTCATAGTATTGAGGTAGAGGAGAGGGGACACTTGCTTAGATTACCTTATATGCAGTTTCTTGTGGTGCTAGTGAACTGATAGTTTAGTATTGGAGAAGAAAAGTTTGCAGGAGACCTTGGATGTGGAAAAAAAACTTGCAGTTGTAAATTGTTTCTATTCAGACGGTTCCTGTATAACACACAAGTTGAATACATCATGTGATGAATGTATTTCTGTTGGTAGGTAGTGTTCATGATATTAATGTTTAGCTCATGTTTATTTTCAGACTCCCTATTTTAAGAAACTGACTCAGATTTACATGTGATGAGTGTTTCTGGTAACAAAGCTCTTAATGTGGAGCCATGTTACTGGCAATGTTGGTGTGTTTAGTTGTATAAACAACTTGTGTGGCACAATATCTAAAAACAGCCACTTAAACTGTGAATGTGGAACTGGCATTTGTGTGCCTGTGCAGCTTGATTTCAAGCTGACCTTTTTTGCCATGTTCTCCTCGTGTCCTGCAGTAGCAGCCAGGAGGGATGTGGAGACCTGTGCAGGCATGTTTTCCAAAGCTTTGAATTGCTGCAGTTCTGTTCTCGATGACTGCTCAGTGCGGTGCCGTCTCAATGGGTTCAAAGCTGTTTTTCGCGAGGCAGGAACGGGCAGGGAGTTTGGAGAAGGATGGATTAGGAAAAGTATTTCTTTCCATGGCGGTCATTTCAAGACAAATCAAGAGGTCGCAGTGGTGGTAGAGAAAGCATGGCCAGGCTAACAGAGCTGTCAGTTTTCTGCTGGCCTTGCACTGTGCCTTGGGTGCAGAGGTGGATGCTTGCTGCTGCGTAGGCTTCCCTCCCTAGGCAGCTCTGCATGTGAGGCAACTGAACTTGACCCCTTTTCTTGCTGAAAACTCTATTGGTTCCACAGATGTGATGCATGCAACAACATAAAAATACCCACAGTCTGTTGGGTATTTGCAGGGGGGAGCTGACAGCAAAAAGCCCAGGTTTCTTAAACTGATTGAAGTGACCCTTTGTCTCCACCTGTGAACTAGGAGGGAAAATGTGATGAACTTCTCCCAGATGCCTCTGAAGGAGACTCTCCCATCTGTACCCCTCCTCACTGCTGCAGCCCTGTGACCTTGTGCGCCTGCAGAGGCCCTTGGTGGGGGATGTCTCTCCACTAGCGCTTTAGGTTAGAGGAGGAGAGGATACCTTCTTCCCAGGACAAGTGTCCCCTCTGCAGGGTCTGCTGGCTGCTGGCCTCCCAGCAGAGGGAGGCAGAAGCACACCAAGTTGCAGCCATGCAGCTGTCAGCTGCTCTGTGCTCTTTCAGCCTTGGTGTCATTAAAAACAAACAAAACCCCACAACACCTCACCAAGAAAAGAGGCATTTCTCTTGCTGCTTAACGATAAAGCCTTTGAGTAGCAGCGATTTGCTACCTGTAATTGCACCAGCTAATCCTACTAGCAAGCTCTGTCCTTCACCTTAGGTACTATTCTTAGTTCAGTCCCTACAGGATTCTTGACAGAGCAAATGCTAAGGCTTGGTCTGTGCCTTTGGAGAGATTAGTTGAATGAGTGAATTGGGAAGCATCTTCCCTCTCTTTAAGAGGCAACGCCATGGAAGAGATTGATGGAGAGCCTGCTTTTCTGACGGAAGTAAGTCCAATACTGGTGGAAATGCTGATGCATGAACTTGGTGAAGTGTAGCTAGCCCTAACTTAGCCCAAGGGAGTAGACTGAATGACTTCAGTTTCTTGTGACTCTTTGCTCTTATGACCTTAGTACAGAAGTCTGTCTTTTGTCTTCTTGCCTTCCTTATCTGAAGCTGGGTCTCTGGCTTGCTGCTCTTTATTTCTTCCGCCAACTAATACAGAGAATCCCTGTGCCATCCAGGCCTTGCTCTTGTGACTGTGTGTGACACTGGGGAGGAGTGACACAGTCCAGGAGGAGATTAATGGCTCTTTGAAGAGGTGTCTGCTTCTTAGAGGAGTATTGTGACTGCTGTGTCCTCTGTAGCATTCTTTTCCCTGAGACTACAGGGACAGGTTTTTGCATTGCAGAAAAGACGTAGAATATGTTAAAGTGCCTCAACTCTAGGCTTTTGCAGCCTGGTGAACTTCAGTGTGTCTCAGTCCATCAGGGGTACAAGTCCTTCCTAACAGGACAGCTGCAAACCATGTCAATGTGTTGAGGTGTACCTGCACCTGGCAGTTATTGCTGGATGCCATCTCCTGTGCAGCATGGAGATCTGGAGGGGTGTGTCCTCGCTTTGGTTTCTATCTGATCAGAAGGGAGACACAATCTTACTAAGAGAGAAAAATCCTGATCTTGCAACTGGTACATGTCTGAGCAAGGCCAAACAGACTATTGGAGTGAGTAAGGCACTTGAGTTTGAGCAGTCAGATGTTTCAGTCGTCACTGGAAACATACTCAATTGCCTGGAACGTCATTCTTCGCTCTGTGCTTGAATTAGTATGGTTCCTTATGCTAATCGCTCCACTTCTGGTTCCTGTTTCTGCAAAAAGGGGAAATGTTCATAGGCTGTTGTAATCACAAAATGGTTAGGGAGAGAATTTGCCAGTGTTCTTGGAGACCAGGTGCTTCTGGGAGATGACACTTTTGGTGATGTCTAAATGGATTTTTGTCTGTTTAGACAGGGGCAGTGCAGGAAACAGACCCAGACCTGAGTTGCTGATGGGGGAGGCTAATTAGCACGTGGTGTACAGGGGTAGCTTGTCTATTAGACCATTACCTGTGAGGTGGTCTTTCCTTATATCTTAAGAGATTACGCTCTTCTTGGGCAAAATATGCCTTCACAAATCCTCAGAAGTGCTTATTGATACATTTATTTTATTGCCCCTACCATCTTCACTGATTACTTTTCTCTTCAAACACAGCACCTCTGTTTGGCAATTGTGATGTGATATAAACATAGCCAGACTGCTGCCAGCAGCCTGGGCCACACAGGATCCCTGATAACCTGCCAGCCATGCAGGGATTTGGGAAGGCTCACTGAACTCTGCGGAGACTCGTGTCTCATCAGGGCCTTTCTGCTCTTGTTGCCAGATCTTCAGCAGTCTTTCTTCACTTACTCTCTCCTCAAATGTGAAGCAGAAGGAAAGCCCAGCATTGACAGGTGCACTTGCAGAATGTGATGGCTAAAGAACAATCCAAACACTACAGTAACTAGATTAAGCATTAGAAAGACCTGGTTCCTTCATGTGTCTGTGTAAGTGGTAACTCAAATTTGCAAGATGAATAGGAGTACCAATAATCTAGCAACCTAAGCATTTGCTGAGTAGCAATATGCTCACTGATGCTAATCTCTTTGCTCTGTGTTTACACCTATGCAGCTGAAGAGACTGTCCCCACCTCATTAGCTGTAATTAGTCTCTACAAAGTATGTGTGTATGTCTCCAGCAGTCTTGCCAGAAGACAGCCTAGGGAGAAAGTATCTGCAGAGGAGCTGAGGAGAGCTGGACCTGTGTCTGAGTTTTCAAGTCAGCAAGTTCATGACAGCTTGTGTTCCTCTAGCAGCCTGAGAACTTCTTTTATGCTTATGTTCAAGTTCCAGGTGGTTAATGTGTCTTAGTCTCCAGCCCTTGTCCATCTAGTTGCTGCAAGTAAAAATTTGAGCAGAGAGCTAGCTGCAAGTAGTAAGGATATGCTTAGACCCCAACTGTGTTATCTCAAGTTGAGTTGGTAGGTGAAATGTGCCTTCATACTCTTAGACTATAGCATATGAGAGGTAGCTGATTCAGGCTAATGCTCCCTCAGTGTGAGCTGATATTTGTTGTGTTAACTCCTGTTAACACAGGCTATGAGCTTGTACACACGGACAGTTAATCCGGCTCTGGTGAAGCATGGCATTCCCTTAGCTAAGCTAAGGGAACTTGTTCAAACATATGACACTGCAGTTGGATGCCTTCCACGTTTGCTTGCTGCTAAAGTTTCCCAACTTAGATGCTAACCAAAGTATTTCCGCAATGGAAGATGTAAAACAGGTTATTGAGGTTTGTCAGGTTTTTATGAAGACCTTGGGCTATGTTTCAGCCGTGTTTTACTTAACCTCTGGGAAATGCTTGTGATACAAGGTAAAAGGCCTGTTGGGTAGGCACAAACTATTTATATAATAAATACAACCATGAACACAGTAACTGGTGTTGTACATGCAGTATTTCTGTTCATTGTTAACAGGCCACTTTGCTGCAATTAGGGTAGCTGGATCCTCTGTTCATTACAGGTGGATAGCTACAAAGTCCTCAGCTTATCTGCCCTTGCAAAGGAGATTTGGAGACATAATTTGGGGAAAGCCTGATTTTTTTTTCTTCCTGTTTACCAATAATTTTGCCATCTATATGTCAAAGTGATGTTTTCTGAGGAGTGAGAAGTCACATATTAGTGACTTGTGACTGATAGCTTGCATAATTGTTCGTGAATCTGCCTCTGTAGTGGTACCATTGAGGGGAAGGGGTTGGAATGGATGGGGAGTGGTTGGGACCTTAAAGGAGGCACTGAGACTGCTGTTTTCCTCCACATTACTTGAGAATACTCTTTTACCCTTGGTAGGTGAAGTGGTAACTTGGTGTCATGATGTCTTGGCTGCAGGATGGAGATCAACAAGCTGACACTCAGTGAAGATAGTAGGTAATTTTTCTATGCATATGTATTTCTCTTTCTCGTCTGGCATTAAAACCTACTGCTAATATCCATACACAATACAAATTTTTAACTAGTGCATGATACTGTGATTAAGGATAACTGTGAAGGTAAAATGTGAGTTAAAGTAAATTCACATTCAGATCACAGTTCCCTAGAATTTGAGGACAGAAGGGATCTACTAAAGTAATCTGACCACTAAGCAGTGACACTTCATTCAGTTAGTCTACTAGATTGCTGGGCTGAACCAGAATGTCAGAAAGGTGATTCACCTTGATTTGAAGAGAAAATAATCCACCATTTGCCTAGGTACTGAATTTCAGTCCCTAGTGTGGTTTCTCCGCTTAGTTTAAGTGGAACCTCTGGTGTTGGCTTTTAGCCACTGGCTCTTCTGCCTCCCTCTGCTGCTGTAAAGAACAGGCAACAGCATCCAGCATTTCTTCCTGGGAAAGCTTCCTACCCTGTAATCAGGTTGTGTCTGAAGGTAGCTTGGTTTAGCAATAAGGGCACTATCAGTGAGACCAGTTCAAGCGCTCCCCAAGTGTCAGCAGAGCCCTAAATGCTCAGCAAGAGAGTAGGCTGAGCTGAAATTACAGCAAGAGTAGTTCGGCTGCTAGTTGCTGTTTTTGTGCTCTGGAGGGCTTTCATCAGTGAGACCCACCCTTAATGAACTTTGGTGGATGGGATCATGGTTTTGAAGTGGTGACAGCTCATGCAGGTTAAAGGCAGCAGTTGCCCCTCATATGGCAGGATGCCAGTCCCTCTTCAAAAAGCCTGTTCAGCCGTGGTGCCAGCATGCCTGTAGGAAGCCTTGGATTGCTGGCTTCCAAATGTGTGCACTTAACAAGGTCATCCAGCTTAATCTTTCTGTTCAACTGTAGTGTGTCTCAATTGTCTGGGAAACTACAAAAATCTGCTTGTTCCTGTGGTGGTGGTACCCAACAGTGAATAGAAGTTTATTTCCAGCCATTAAATCTCCTTGGGGTCTGTCAGACTACCCATCCGTGCTTGGCAAATCTCAAGCATTTGGCTTCAAACCCTGCTTTTAAAGGGAGCTTCCAGGCATGTCCTAACCTGTGGTGATACCATAAGGCCAACCCAAAGGAATCCACGTGCAGTGTCAGTCTAAGTGCAGAGACTGGCATGGCCACAGGTGCACACCTGGGGAGCCTCCTCTTGAGCTGCAGCCTTTGTGCTGGAGAGCATCCCTAATCAGGCAAGCAGCCGTCCTGCATGTTGCAAGGATGTACGGCTGCTCTGGGCTGAAGGGGGGGGTGGGGGGTCGGGGGGTCACAAAGCCCAGAATGAATCGGGAAAAGAAGTAATTTCATGCACACAAGAGCAGACATTCATCCAAGCTGTCCCTATGCAACCTGGTTCCTTCAGGCCACCTTTCATCTTTCTAGTTATTGTTCCCTTTTATGCCATGTTGGGGGACACGTTCATTTTACTCTGGCTTTTTCTGCTCTTCAGGGCCAGAGCATGATCTAAGAGGAGCCCTGCAATATATAGGGAGAAAAAGGCGGCAGCTATGAGAGGGGATGGACGTAGGAACAAATCCAGCATCAGTAGAAACATGCAGTGTTTCTAGGGCCTTCTCTCATCCAGGTCTGTGTGGGTAGAGTATAGGTGAGTCACTGACTCCATTTCTCCTCCTCGGTAACAGGCATTCTCAGTTTGGTGCCAGAGGATTGCTCTGGCACATCTCTTCATTTTACTAGCCCAAATGCTGGTTGTCAAAATGGCTGTAGTCACTTATGCTTGTGTGCTGTTGTCCATTGTTGGCATGCAGTAGGGTGAATGTGTGTGTATAACTATACAAGTTCCACCATGAAAATATTAAAGATCTCTCTGGAAAGAGGCTGTAGGCCTGCTTGATCTCTTGAGCAATGTCAGGGCGGTGCTGCAGTATACTAGCCCAGTGTGACCAATGTATATACACATTTCATACAGTCACTCTTCAGAAGTTGATCAGATCTCTTGACTATTGCTTCCTCTGTTTGGATTGCTTATCAAAACCAGCCCTGACTGAACAGTGACGCTTACTAGGTGGGGGACGCTTGACATTTTGTGAAAACTTAGGTGCTTCTAGCACTTCCTAAGTTAGGGATACGATCAGCTGCCATTTGTGGCTACCTCAGCAAGCAATCTCTTGTTATTTCTTATATAAACCATAGAAACTATTAGCTTAAAGGCAGAGATGATAGAAAATTTGCCATCTGGATTGAACATGGTTTGCACATTTCCTTTTATATTTTAATGTAATAGCTTTTACGTTTGCTTCCTGTGTAAACTGAAGTGCAGAGACTCAAGAAATATTTCAAATCTCCAGTCTTCTCATTTGTACCAAATCAGCCAATCTCTGCATCAAACCCTGAATTGGCATTAGGAGGTAGGAGTTGTGAAGGGTTCTGTGTGGGGAAAATGATGAGATTTCCTGGGCTGCAGAGAGCTCTCCACTGTCTCATATGGAAAAGAAAGGCTGTTCAGAAGTTGTTGGGTTTTGATTTGGTTTTTTATTATTCTATTTGGAAGCTGTCAGTTTAGAAGTTTGAGTAAGGTGGAAACTTCAGTCTCATGAAGTAGGAGAGCCCTAATGAGTTCTATGAGCAAATGCAGAATTACCTCTTTTTCCTGTCTGTTGCTGTTAAGTGTTCAACACCTCACACTTCCTTCCAGAGGGACTCTGCTCTGCGTCCTTCCCAAGTGGAAGATGTGGGGGAAAGGAGTGAAGGCTCATCCCCTTGTAGTACAAGCTTAGGGAAGTCTGTGCATAAGACTAGTTTATTTTAAAAATATTTTTATTGAAATGCATTTAAAAAAAAAATGCTTTGGAGCTGTCTGAGATCCCACTCACCCCTGTCATGCTGTGCATTCTGACCCCCTTTTCCTTCAGCTGCATTTTCACATCACGGCAGGAAAGCAAGGGCACCTGGAGGAAAGCAGAGGAGGGAAGTGCCGTTGCTGCTGCAGCAGGGGGGACAGCCTCAGTGTAAGTTAGCCTGATCTCTGTGGGCACTGGAAACTTCTGAGGGGCTCTATTAATTGTGGGTTGGAAAATGCTGTAGAATTGGGTTGTCTGTATAGAAGTCTGTTTAAAAAGGAAAAAAAACCCCTAAACCCTGCAAACTTGGTTCCATTTTGTGCAGGCTTTTTCTTATGTTAGTTATCATGGCTGGATTTAATGGGCCAAATTCTTTACTTTCTCAAGCAGGTAATAGTGGAGTCATCCAGTAAGGCATAGGGGTTGCTCTGAGCTTGTGCTGCGCTGAAATCTGAATCTGGCCCTGCAGCTTTATTAAGAAAAGTAAATGTGAACACTCTCCGATACAAAGGAGAGGAAAAATATCTGCATTATGTGAGTGGGGAGGAGGCTGCTGCAGTTCTGTCTCTGAAGGGCTTGTTATTAATTAGCTGTGTGCACAATAAGTGCTTCTCTGGAGAATGAATGAGGTGCCTTAGCCTCCCTCTGCAACCCTACCATTTGTAACAAAATTAGTGTTGGGGAGAGGCGGGGGGACCATATTTGGGATGGGTGGACTTAAGCTGCATGGACTGGCAGGAAGAGAGCTTCCGGAGCCTGACGGATGGGTTTGATGGTGTGTGCATTTCAAACCTGGGGTCCTGCACCGATGGGTTTCTGATGTCGTTGCTGCAGTATGTCTCTCAGTTGCCAGTTCGCTTTTTCCAATTACTGGAGCCTCTTACGTGATTGTAAAGTTGTGGGTTACGTTCCTTTGCCAGGAAGAATCCTGGAGAAATCTTGCATTTTTCCTAATGTGAGCTTCTTTTGGTGAAATAGATTAAATTCATCCCTGGCACAAGTGTGCTGAAGTTGAAGTGCTCCCGTTCAGTGCGTTTCAGCTTCAGTGAAATCAATGATGTTAAACCGGAAGAAATTAGGTCCTGTATTGTCACAAATTGATGTGTGCTGACCTCTCTCTGTAGTCTGCACCAGCCTGCGGGCCGCGGGAGACCGTCCGTCCGTGGTACCCAGCTCTGACATCCAGAGGGCTGGCTTCTCTCGTAACCGGGCAGGCTCAGGAAGAGGCTTTATTTGGGCTTGTCTGGGCTTGTTCAGGCCTGAGCCTGCCTTTGTCTTTGCGATCACAGGGATCCGAGTGGATCAAAGAGGATCTGCCTCTGCAATTTGCAGCTGCTTTGCTGATGAGACCTCCTTGAGAGACCCCAGCAGCAATCCACTAACTGGAGCCTTTCTGACTTTCTCTGTCTCATCAGGTAAGTGCAGTCTGTGTGTGTTTGTACTTGTGCCTGCAGATGTACTGTACATATCTGCCTATGTTATACTCTCTGCCAGATTTTCTGCAGAGCCTTTTTGTGTCTGAGGGGGGCTGTGGAAGGTGATGGGGGGCTGTGCAAAAATGTGCAGATAGGTAAGCTTTCAGAGGTATTGAAAATCACGTAGGAGAATGTTACAGTAACTGCCCTTGCTAGTCTGTCATGTCGGGGTAAAGGGTGTTTCGTTTTCTTTTTTTTTTCTTTCATCTTCTGTAGCACCCTTCCTTCAAGCCCTTCATACACAAATGCACATGGGAATTGGGGATACTGATGAGTGTGTAGTTTTTGAGGGATCCCAGAAAGTAATAGCACCCAAAAAAGCAGCTGTGTGCTCACGCTATCTGAATGTGCTGCAGCTGTACAGGGAAAGCTGAGGATGCTACTTAGCAGCTTGAGTCTAGTGAGCAGTAAGTGTTTCTGGTGAGTTAGTTGTCTGCCTTCTACATCCAGGAGACAAGGTAACTGAATTCATGTGGTATTAGCCACTCTGTGGTTCATTGTCATGTCTAGCATTGACATAGGGGAACATGGAAGCTGAATGCTTAATTATTTGCAAGGAGCTGGCAGCTATTCCGCTCTCCTGCTACACTTAGCATGGAAAGGACAGTTTGTGCTATTTCCAGTGTTGTTACCTGGCTCAACATGTTGCCTCCACGTTCATTTTGTAATGGAAAGGATAAATAATGTAGCTCAAATGCTGGTATCACCTGGTGCTCATATGGGGGAAGAAAGCTCTGTTGTGCTGTTTGGCTTTGTTCCCCACTTCAGTCTTCCTGAAGACACAAAGTGAAGCTTGGCTTTACCAGCATCTGGGTGCCCTATGCATCACTCACCTGCTTATCATGAGGTTTCAGGTGTCTGTGCAAATCTGTTATCTACTATCTAGTTAGCTGTTACATTACATAGGAGATGGGCCTTTGCCTTACTTAGGAAGGGCTAGCTCAGTTAAGAATTGAAAAAGACATTAGGAGTCATTTCAGATCAGAGGTAAGTAAGTACCAGTCCATTAGAGCTGATTTGTCTGCACCAGCACAGATCTGGGCTCAGGGTTTGGCATTATTTCCCCTGCTACCTTTCAGGGACATCTCAGCAGAGCAGGTGGGGTGAATGGATATGAAGTTTTCATCTGTATTTTGAAGACAGGACCACCCATGCTTACTTTTCATATTCCTCATATAAAATGTATTCATTTGTAAGCAACCTACCTCTCATCTGTACAGTCTGTTTTGATATTTTGTTAGCTGTATATATGCCAGTGTTTTTGAGTTTCTGCCTACTGAGGGTGAGTTTGGCTGTTATTGGCTTCATAATTTGTAAGTGGTCCGAGATGCTTTTTTGTTTTGTTTAGTAGACTAGAGATAAGAAGGGTTATTTTGCAGGACCTGAAAGTAAATGTGTAATATTTGGTTATGATGAATGCCATTTTATTCTAGTGACTACTTTGCTTCTACCATTGATGGTATTGGCAACCAGCAATGTTAAAGGTGTACCATTCCAGTAGAGAGTTACACGGGCACATGCGTTTGCATTTGCAGGCGGCTGCAGGGAGGTTCAGGTTGGGCCTTAACCCTTTAACACTGACAGTTCTAGTGGGCATATTGGTCAGACTGCAGCTCTTGTATTCTTTGAAGAACTTGTAGTCTAACAGAATAACATATATTGTGGATGGGGTTGCATCTAGGACTCTGCTTCAGGCCTAATGAGTGCAACAAAGCCATGTGCACAGTGAAACCGTTGGCTCTGGGCTCTGTGAAATGACCTACTCAGCCTAAATTCCAAACAGGGTAAGAGGGGCAAAGGATTCTTAAATAATGAGACTCCTTTTTTCTTCCCTCCCACTTGCTGCCCTCTGCACCTGACCCAAGGATGCTGAGTACAGGCAGTTCTGGTGACCACACTTCTGTCTTGTCATATCACACTGTGTTTTGTCCCCCAAGAGAAAGTTAATTGACCTATTTTAAGTAGCTTCAGAAAGCTGAAGCACCAAAAAAAAATATATTTGAGGGGAGAGTGGTGTTGGAGCAGTAACATGAGGCTAAAGTCGCTGCTTGGGCAACTCCACTGATTTGGTGGGCTAATGCTAGGGATGCTTGTTGGTTTGTCCCTTTGACTCCAGATTGAGATTCTCTAAAACTAGTTTTGTGGGTTTGTGAGGCTTTTTAACACTTATCTCGCTTAAAGGCTGACAAAAACATCTATCTAGACAGACAGAACTAAGGATGAGCTTTAGGGAGGGAGTTTGATCAGAGCAGGAAAGGAAAAACTTCTCTGAAAATAGTAGCTTATAAATTGTCTATTGCTGCTAGCTGACCATCATATTCTCTAATACTTCTGCTTTGTTTCGATCTGTTCTGTGTTGTGGAGGATGGACAGGCTTATACTGTAAGTGACACAATAGCAGATTTCATACTGATAGTGAGAAGAGAACTTTTTTCTGTCCTGGCCTATTGACATTTCAGTGCATGTACCTCGTCTCAAAGTGTGGGGGAACTAGAGGATTTTTAGTACAGGTTTTGAAAAAAATCTTTTCCTTGCACTTACTTATACTGTGGCCTTGGAAGAAAGCCGGTTAAATGAGACATAAAACATCAGTGCTTTGTTGCTGAAAAGATGTCAATCCTCCTTTTCATAAAAGACACAGTTATTTCTGCCTGTTCCCAGCTGGTTGGAGAGGACCTCTCCTCCGCAGGTTTGCTTGTATGACTGGGATCTCATTTTGAGTATATGATGAAACTTGCTAGTCCATTTTGTAGGCAAGTGTGTTTCCTTGTATATTTTGAAGGTAGAACACCAGTAATCTTCCAGCAACTGGTACAGACCATCTCTTAATGCAAACAGAGAGAAGTTAATAACACATGAGCCATTGTTTTGTTTCCAAAGACAGAGAGACTCAGCTGAAGGGGCTTATACAACTGTGGGACTCTAATACGAGCCTTCAGTTTTATGTATTTTTTTCCTGTTTGCATTTGAATCTATTGTAGGAGCAGTGACCAGGCAACAAAACTATGCCCAGCCTGTCTGAAGCTACCTTCTCCCTGAAATAAGAATCCTTCACCCAGTGGACAAGAGAAGGCTTTGGTAAGAGGAATTACAGTAAACAAATTGTATACTGCTGAAAATGGAGTTTGAATCTTTTTCATTTGAGCCTTCCTGTAGATTTTCTCCCCTGGTGGTGTGGGTCTACTGTTGTACCTCTTTACAAAGGAAGCAGCTAAGATGCAAGACTCTTACCTTGTCTACAATATTGCACTCATGATTAATTGAAATGCATCCTACAAGGGATGATAGTCCTTTCTCCTGTGCAATTAGATATAGCCCGTGTCAAGTTTTGCTAAATGCAGGCTTTATGCATCTCAGAAGCCACCTGAGGATAAAGCTAGATGCAGGAGCAATGTCTGGCACTGTTTCAGTACAAGTAACCTTGGGCGGGGGAAGTGTGGGGAAGATGTGCTTCTGGGGAGCATCTGAGAGTAACTTCCCTAGATGTGTTGCAGGCACCCTATTGCCCTTTCACGAGCTTTTGTGTCACAATGCGTATCTCATCTCCGTGGGCAGATGGGAAGGCAAGATAACATGCTGATAATGATCTTGATCTTCACATCTCCCTGCATGCTTCAGTGGTGCATGGTGAGCATCTTTCAGCACAGAGGATGGTGACAACTTCAGCGAGTGGTGCATGGGACTCTTCAGAAGTTCTCTGGCTATTGGGGTGAGTGGCTGACTGAGCAGTAGTGCGCATCAAAACGTAAATTTCCCTAATGCAGCTCAGACAAGGGGAGAAGCTGTGCAGGAAGCAGACCCTGTTTGATGCTTTGCCACTTGCTTTGAGGGAAAGATGTACAAATGGGTGGGTCTGGCCTTGGAAGAAGGAGGCGTGTCCAGAAGGAGACTCTATAAAGATCTTTCAAAGTCCCGATAAAGGAGGGAACTGAGCTTAACAAGCCAGAAAGAACAGAACTGCTGTGACAGTAAAATCTCTGCTATGAATCAGCCTGGCAGTGTCCTCTCTGTCCCAGCAGACTGAATTGAGAGGACAGGTCAGGAACTTCTTGGGTTGGATAAACTTGTCTTTCCCAGGCCCATCTAGGCTATAAAACCAGGGGGTTTTGGGTTTTTGGCCTGACATGCTAGAGGAGACATGGGGCTACTGACAGCTATGACTCTGGGTTTATGATCTATGGCTAATGCTTGCGCATTGCTTGGTTAATGAGTCATGGGTGCTTTACGTGTGGCTTACAGTCCTCTGAAATCTGCAATGCGCTGGACTCTGCCCAGGCGTCTCCCAAGGTACTGAATCAGCAGAACCCCTAAATAGCCTGGTGTTCTTAGCTTATACTGACTGCTGCAGAGTGGAGCCAGCTAGGAAAAGGGGTAGCCTTGCTTCCAAGAGCTATGGCAGCATTGCAGCCTTCGATGGGGCTACCCACCATGCTTTACTGTTTTGCACAATTCACTGCTGGAAAGTACTTTGGTCTGTGGCATGTCTACCCCAAAATTAATGGCACTTATGTAGATGTAGTAGCTAGCTCAGCTGCTAGTAGAACCGAGCTGTTCGTGTAAGCTCCAAAAAGACAACTTCTTACAGACCTTCTCTAAGATGCTATATGGGAAGAACAAATGTTTATGGTATTTGACAAATGACTACAGAGCAGGCTTAAGAGAAGTTTTTTGCTTCTGCTCAAACCTTTGGGTGATGAAGTTCACTCTGACTGTGTGTTTTATTTAAGTTAGATAAGATAAGGGGAGGGAATTGTGTAAAGGGAAGGGAAGAGATAATATGCAGTAAATGCAGTGTGTGAAATATGACGGTGCATCTGCTTTCTTGGTAGCTCAAGTGCTAGGTGCTCTTCCAGCCAGTGAGACTGGACTACTTTAAAGAGCTTGCAGTCAAAGTTAAGATGTTGCTGCTGGGCATCTCTGATCTCATGTGAGAGGGAAGAGGGGAAAAAAGGTAATGAAAACTGCGTTAAATATTGTTATTACAAGGGGAAGAACAGAATTTACTAGAATGCAGAGAGCAGAGGGCTTTTTTTGCTTGTCTTCATGTAAAAAGAAAAATGAAATCTGAAAGAAGGGAAGAAGTTGCACTGAATCTGGCAAAGAATGAATTGTTGAACTCTGCTGTGGAAGAAGGCACAAGTCTGGTGTACTCTCTGTGTGTGTGCGTTTCTCACTGCACAGTATGTGGAGAAATTCAGTAAGTGATGTGTATATTAATTCCATGGCTTTATCTTGTTTTGGTGTGGGGATTTAATATTGCTTAAGCCAGTGATATTAGCCAGGCCCAGTGAGATCCCAAATGAAGATTCACTTGGGTGAGATGTGGTAGATTTTAAATATGATACCTTTTAAGGAATGGGAGGAGATGGTTGCTCCAGATTTTCTTCATAGTATCCTTAACTGTACCATGTTTTATGGAATTTTTGTGTCTGTATTTCTTCGAGTAGGTGATTGAGTGACAGACATAGCTTTCCTGCAGATCTCAGTAGTGTAATAACCTGAACTCCTCCTGAATTTTCCTTGTTATATCTGAGAGCTTTTGTGCTTCTTGGAGTGCAGGAAAGTTTTTGGAAAGAAGCTACTGAGAGCAGATCTGGTTTGTCTGCAACGTGATCCCAGGGCTACAAAACTGCTGCTGCTTTTTCACTTGTCACCTGCAATAAGATGAAAATAGCCTGTTACCCAAATGGCTGTGTCCCTCTGAGCTGAGTCACTAGCTGAAAATCAGTAGGGTTAGGAATGCAGTTGTCCTACAGGTAGAAATGCTGACCAATCTCAGACTAGGACTCTATCTTTTCCCCTGTCATTCTGTCACTTACCTATCTTGCGTGATTTTTGCCTGTCTTTCTGTGTTTTACAGAAAGGAATTGCTTGTACTGTCTATTCTTTTCTCTTAGTCCAGCTTTGTTTTAGACAGCCTGTGACTCACTGCCAAGGTATTGTCCCATTTCCTTATTAGCTGTGAGGTTGGCCTGCAGGAGTGGTGGCAATATGTGGGGTGGAGTCGTAGCTCTATCAGGAAAGCCGGAACTGTCTGAGTTTGCAGTGAGTCTGAATTATGAAGCAGGTGCCTGCACCGCTCTGGAGCCTGTGCTTAGCTTGCTTGTGGTATATCAGGCCTAGCAGCAGGAAGCTGGGGTCACTTGGGAGCTTAGATGGACTTCGGGTACCGCAGCCAGCTGGATCATCTCCTACCACAGAACTGTAAGAAACTGGTAAATATCTTTCCTATCTAGGGTCATGTAAATACATCTCATAAGGAAAGTTTCTTCTGTGTGGTTAATAAAAAAAAGGTAAACAGGAGTTGTTAAGCAGCTGGTCTCCCGTATTTGGGGAATTAGGATGCTATAGGGAGCTTGGAGGAGAAGAGGGTGACAGGGAAAAGTCTGATAACAATGCTTAATAAGCGTTGCCAAGAGTCATAGCCTAGAACAATTCTCTGGTTGACTTGGTGGCATATTGCAGGAGTTGCAGTAGAAGGTGGGATAATACAGCACTAGTTTGAAAATTTTTGGAGAGGCTAACCCAAAACCCAGGATCTATGTATCATAGGACTTGTACCAAACCAAAGTCAGAATTTATCAAATGTATTCTTATCTTTAAAAGGGAAACCTGTCTGTAAGGTTATAAGTCAGGCAAACTGACTGTATTTGGAGAAGCAATACATCTCCTCTCCTACCTGAAGGTTCATAATAAGAAAGACTGACACCTTCTTTGGGAGAAAGGAGAGAATTTGTTCTTGCTCTGCAACCACCACTAGTGGTTTGGTGTAGCTTTGAGATGATTTTTCTCTGGGTTGCCAGTTCATCCCAGTAAGCATAATAGACTCAGCTAGACATTACTTCTAATTCTATGGTTTAGAAGTAGACAGGGTTGATTAAAACAGCCTGGATAAAAGGCATTGAGCATCCTGATCTAGTTTTGAAGTTAGCCTTGTTTAAAATAGGCAGTTGAACTAACTCATACCCAGGAGTCTCTTCCAACCTAAGTCTTTATGAAGTTTGAAAACTGTCATTTCATCTTTTTGCTTCAAGCTTTCTCCTGTTGCTGAGTTTCACCCACAAATTTCACAGATGAAAATTCACCTTTGTTTTGCCTTAAAACAGGAAGTATTTGAAGCCTTCAGTGACAGAAGATCTGTTTGCATCAGGCTTCCAGCAGGAGTTGTTCAAGTCTTTAGAGAAACTTTGTGTAATTCTTCAGGTACTAGCTCAAGGCTTGCGACTAGGTCAGTCATAGCTTAAGACTCCACTTGTTGACAATAGGAGGATGACACAGTGCTGGGAATGAACTTGAAATAAATGCGCTTGATTAAATGAAGCTTATGGTATCACATTTCAGTGATGACAATGATTGCTGCAGATCTTACCTGGCAGGACTTTTTGCCTTTTTTTGGAATGAAGTATTTCCGTAACAGGAGAGTATCTTCATCCTCCACACCCATCAGCTTGTTGTTTTATAGTAGTAATTTCTTTATAGGCTAATTCCTTGTAGACAATTCCCTGAAGCAGAATGCTTTCTGTAAATGCACAATCACAGTAAATTTGCCAGGTACTTGAACTAAAGGGAGGAGGAAAAGATTTGCTGTTAGACAAGCTGCTGAAACAGAAAAGTTGCTCAGCTTCTTGGCCACCACCTTTGTTGTTTGTTTTCCCTGTAAGACTTAAAATCTGTTCCCAAGTCAGTCATCCCTAGAAATGTAGCTTCTGACCATCTAGAATAAGAGCAAACTCAAGAGCTGGATAACTTTCTTCAGTATTGCAAATGCTTGCTTTTCCTGCAGCCACAGCAGTGAATAACCAGTTAAATGATTCTAGGTCTCTGCAGAGGGGATGCTGGTTTGTGCCTTAGCTTTTGCTGTGTAATCTTCAAACCGGGCTTTTAAAACTTGAAGGATCCTTGCCTGATTGCCAGCTTGTTTGGACTCCACATGATGGTAAATCCCACTAACATCTGTGGAGGAGGATTGTGGATTTCTTATTTGTGGAAGAAAATAGACTCCTGTCTATTGTCCCAAACTTGTGTAATTAAAAAGTGAGTTGCAGCTTATATGTTCTCTTAGGTCCATCAATAGGAAGGGTGGAGAAGGATGCTCCTACATACCTGCCTGTGACGAGATTTCATTTATATTTAATACCATGAAGATTTTTGTCCATATTAAGGGAAGATAGTGTTTTTCTAAGATGACTCTGCAGTGATTTGGGAGAAAGAATTAGTATCTTGTCTAACGGAACACAGTCCTTAATGTTAGTGCAGAATAACCTCTTTAGGTGTAGGGATGCATTCTTCTACAGTATCACTGTACTGTGCCTAGTACAGCAGTCCCCATTCAGTTGACATCTCAGATTGTACCATAAAAAAAACATAATGAGCTGCACTAATTTAATAGATATAGTCTAGATTTATCGAGATCTTCAGCTGCTAGGAGCAGGACTCAATGGATTAGATCCAACTGAGACATACATTTGCATCTCAGATGCTGGCCCCTTGCAGCTGAAGGCTTGAGTAGATTTGTTTGGACCAGCTGAGTGGTACTGATGTGACATGCTGCACTCCCTCTTTTCCACTTTGGGTGTTGGGCACACATTTTTTTGGGCTGCCCTTCTCGTGAGGCTTGAATACAAGGGTGGTTTTGCTGCACCATGTTCTCCCAGAGCGTTAAACAGTTTCAGTTGGATGACTTGTTTCCTCCTTTGCTAAAGCACTAGGAATTCTTATAGGTAGCAAGCAGCAGACGGGGAGCTAAAATGATTTGAAAAATTAAAAGCAGGATCATTATCCTGCTGCCTAGATATAAGGTTGTTCCCCAAAGCATCTTTTCCCTGGCGCTGTCATACCTAATTTTTAGTGGCTCAAAGGAGAGTTTTACAGTTCCCAAAACAGCAATTCTGCAGTCTCGTACGTCCCTGGAGGAGGATGAAAGATGAAGTAGTATCTTCCTCTTCTGTACCAGATTGTTTTGCTCTCCTATAGCTGTGCCTGTCCCTGACCTGTTAATTGCCTTTGAGATAGTCTGGTTTGTTCCGATCCTGATGGGAAATGTTGGAGGGATGATTAGGTCATTGTTTAAACAAGACAGCTAGTTCTGGAACGGGGCACGTTTTCAGGGCAAGAAGGTGGGTACTGTTGTCAAGTCTCGATTTTGATGGTTTGGAATTGTTTGCTTTTTTCTTTAGGGTGGAAAGGTTACAGTCAAGAAGTGATTTGTTAATTAATTGGTGCTGTCTCCTGGGACACAGGGAATGGAGGCCTTGTTCTGTTATCACAATGCCTGGTGGGTATTATTGTTGTCTGCTGTGCTGGTTTGATTGGTGTGCAGCACTTCATTTCACCTTTGTTAGTCTCCTTTGATGTTACATAGAGGGCATGAGCTTTTCCCATCACCTGCACTGCTATCCTGTACAACAGAAGCCACTGAACTTTATTTCACGACTTGCAATAAACCCAACGGGTTTGTCTTGGGTTACTGTATGCCCTTTGGAAAAACATATGGTCCCAAATGCTGGCCATTCTGGAGCCTTGGTGATAGCCAGGAGTTTGGGGGTTTAACATCTGCTTTTCAGTTTGAAGTGTTTCTAGTTCTTACCTTTCAGTTGGTGATCGTGCCTTTCTTTGCAGGATGGCAGGTTTCTGATAACTTCTTGGAAGATGAAATATAGTTTCACTGTGAGTAAAACAGTGTGAGAGAAAGTCTTAGCTCACTCTGTCTTGCTATCCAAAGACAAACCAAATTCCTGAGTTTTTGGAATTTGTAACCTGGTGCATTAGGACAGGGAATAGAAGGCTTAAATGTCTCAGAATATACAGATGTAGTGTTGCCAGTGGATCACTGAAAGAAATTAGAGGCCGATGAAAGCCAGGGAGCTTCTAGTCATGCTGCATGTTTTACCTTTATACTCTTGTTGCACAAGAGGCCCTCGAGTAATAACCTGCTTTTGAGGCTATGATGCAAGAGTTAAGGAATTGCTTTGCCCTGAAGGTTGTCTTCTCACATGTTCATGTGTTTCCAGGAACAGAGAATTGCAAGAATGCTAGATAACACCATATCTTGTGTATCTCAGTGTTGTGGTTTAACCCCAGCTGGCAACTAAGCCCCACACAGCTGCTCACTCACTCCTGCCCCGCCCCAGTGGGAGGGGGGAGAGAATCGGAAGGGCAAAAGTGAGAAAACTTGTGGGTTGAGATAAAGACAGTTTGATAGGTAAAGCAAAAGCCACACATGCAAGCACAGCAAAGCGAGGAATTCATTCACTGCTTTCCACTGCCAGGCAGGTGTTCAGCCATCTCCAGGAAAGCAGAGGTCCCTCATGCGTAATGATTCCTTGGGAAGACAAACGCCATCACTCCAAACGTCCCCCCCTTCCTTCTTCCCCCAGCTTTATATGCTCAGCATGATATCATATGGTGTGGAATATCCTTTTGGTCAGTTGGGGTCAGCTGGCCCAGCCGTGTCCCCTCCCAGCTTCTTGTGCACCCCCAGCCTGCTCGCTGGTGGGGTGGTGTGAGAAGCAGAAAAGGTCTTGACTCTGTAAGCACTGCTCAGCAGTAATGAAAATGTCCCTGTATTAACACTGTTTTTAGCACAAATCCAAAACATAGCCCCATACTAGCTTCTATGAAGAAAATTAACTCTATCCCAGCCAAAACCAGCACACTCAGGCTGTTCCACAGGTATAATAGGAAAGTCAAATGGTTTTAGTACAAATAAGTATTGGTCCCTCTTTCATTTGTTTTACAGATGATTGCATTCCCAGTGAGTTCTCTTTCTGTCTAACATCGTATGTGTGACCTAAGAGCAGAGCTGTGCAATCAAGTGAGCCCATCAAGAATTTAAACAGTTTTGTGTCTTAAACTATTAAGCATCTGGAAACACTTTATTGTTCCACTGTCTTGCCTGAATGGTGGTGTGTGAAACTTGGGAACTCATTGAGATAAATATGGATTGCAGACAAGTAAGCTGGGTTTATTTTGTAAAAATCTGTAATTCTTAGAGGCCTTAACCAAGATTGGGGGTAAGGGACAGGGTAACTGTCAATTTGTGATTTTGAGCCTCTTCTCCCTTGAAAGGTGTGTTCTTTAGTACTGCTGCAGTTGCTTCATTGACTCTTTGTTTGTCCCCAGACTCTTGCCTTCTGTGAATGAGAAGAGAGGAGGAGCTCGAACAACCTGCCCTAACTTCCCTCCTTGTGTGATGCCAGCTGTGAGTGTTTCTTTGGCAGTGTCTTAGCTGGTTGTTGTGAACAATAGTCAAGGAAGCAATCAGCAAGTATACTGCCCTAGAAGTGCTACACATTGTTGGGCCTGCCTCATCTCCCCGGCTTGAGAGGTGGATGGGGATCCAGGTTGGGATGCTGCCCAGGTGTCCCGTGTTGTACTGGAGCTTGGGCTGTCTGATGGAGCAGAGGGCTAATGTGAGAAATGCCACAGGATGCTTGATGATGTGGTCACTGCATCAGAGATGAGATGAAGAAAAGAGAAGATAAACATGTTGCAAGTTGCTTTGCTCTTTCTTTGTCCTTCCCACATGCATCTTCCTGAGAGTAAAATACCAGCTATGGTTAGTAAAACTGCAAAAATGCAACACTAGATATTGGGAGAAGGGCCTGCTTTTAGGAAGAATTCATCTGAGCCTCAATCTCAGGCTGGTAATGACAAGCTAACTTGGCTTTGAACCTCGCATGGGAGCAACTCACCTGAAGTCACTATTTCTCCTGGGTGCTGGTCAGCAGCTATGCATTGCAAATACAGAGTCAGGTGCCCAAAAACTGAGCTGATCTTTCTGGGGAAGAATTAATTAGATTTTAATTATGCAATGAAACATTACTTCTTACCTTGTCTGGATAAGAGGGGGCCAAGGAGAATTTATGGAAAGGACAAATCTACAACATGGGATCGTTCTAAGGGAGGAAATGCAAGAGCACCCCAACCTTGGAAGAAGGAAAGGCCTTGTCTAAATCTTGTTTAAACTTCCAGTACTCACACAGAGGATAAGAGCTTACATTAATTTTGATCTAACCAAGTTGGTTTTGTCTTTGCTCTGTGGCCCTCACTGACTTGGCATGAGCTGGGTGTCATAATCCAGGGACAGTGGAGCTCGAACCCTCTTTAAAAAAACTGGCTATGACTTTGCCCACAATTTCGTATGCCTTCTTTTTTCCAGATGTGGACATAATTGCACCAATTACAGGGAGTTGTGAAACTTCATGACCTGTCTATAAAAGTTCTGCACTCAGAAGATAATGGGTGGCCAGAAGGGAACACAGTATCCTTCTGTTGCCAATCTTCTGAAACTTCATCTCTGCCTTTGCAGGATATTTGTCATGAGGCAGATCTTCTGAGCTAGTACATCAGATTTCCTGATAAAATACTACTTTTCTATGGCTTTTTCCTTTCAGGTTTTTCCCCATTATGGATCCAAAACCAGCCACCAGTTCCAGGCCTTTTGGGTAGAAACAGGGTGTGTTATAGGTAATGGGAAAGGGCACTAGAACGAGCACTTGCACAGAATACGAAGAGGCACTCTGTAGCGATCTTCGTGGCAATCTTCCAATTATATTTTTTTAGCCAAAGTGCCACTGCTCCATACTTGAGTCTGAGCTGGGTGTTGGCTGAATGGAACTGATGCAATGACTGGAATGTGGTTGGGGTGACAAATGTGGGGCTTGACCTGTCTCACTTAGTGTGTAATTGCTGAGCATCTTCACCTGTGTTAATAAAGTCAGTGAGTTTGAATTCCAGATTATAAGATGTTCTGCTCTTCACAAGTTTCCTGTACATAACTTTACAGTAGTGCTTAAACCAGGATGGCTAGTAGTGACTAACCATCCAGTTAGTTTCTGTAAATATGTTGGCACTATATTTCAAATAGTTCTGTTAAACGTGCTCTTTGCTACCTGAGAAAGAAGCGTGATGCCAACAGCATTGTTGAATACCAAGTGGGGTTCTGGAATTCTGCGTTGGGAATGTGACTGCAGCTGACCCCTTAGTTGGATGAATGGGAGTGGCTATGCACCAGTCTGCTGGGACCGGAGCAGTCAGCACACCCCACACACAGAGAATCTGTAAATTGTTTAACACAAATATTTTATGTCTGCATTCAAAGAAGGAGGGTGAAGAGTATGATATGGTGTTTTACAACCCATTTTCAAGGTCATATTTGGATTCTGGACTGTAGATGTTGAGTGTCCTTGTGTCAATGAAAGAAATAGTCTCCTGGGCTCTGTTGCACCCTCTCCCTTTAGCAGAATTGTCTCTTTGCTGCTTCGCACTTCATCTGTTTCAAATAACTTGTGTGAAATAACTTGAGTGAGGCTTCTAGCTCAGTAACCAGGGAAGCTGACATGCTTCATGACTTTTCCTACCTGAGGGTCTCATTATTAGCTTTTATGTTCCTGTCTCATCTGTGTTAAAACCACAGGCTGTAGACAGACCTTTCTGTTGCAAAGTACAGTGTATACCTCCAATTCAATTTGCAATAAAAGCTACACCCCAAAAATACTACTACTTGGCCTATTTTCCTACTACTAAACATAAGAGATGCAGTCCATATTTTTTTTATTATAGGTAATGAGAATGGCTAAAAAAATAGCCTTGAAAGATTGCCATGAAGATCACTGCAAAGAGTGCCTCTTTGTATTCTGTGCAAGTGCCCTTTCTAGTGCCCTTTCCCAAAGTGCCATCGCTCCATACTTGAGTCTGAGCTGGGTGACCTTAAGGCCAGGTCTTAAATGTAATATTTTTTTGTTCATGGCATACTCTGTTGTGAATGTACAATATTAATACCTTTATTTTTCTCCATGCAGCCACAGCATGAACGAATATCCCATGTTAATCTCCTAATTTAAATTTGAACTGAAAAACTATCACAACGCTTGGAGCATACTTTAATTCACTGATTGTGCTGGCTTGATTCCAGTAGCGTAACTAATTACATTCTGCCTGCAAAAAATTCTCATTGCTTGTGGCTTTTTTGAGAGTTGCTGGCTTGAATTCTTGTGTGATCTCTGCAGCCTGACTACACATTTTTGATGCTAATGGAAAACTGCTTAAAATGACTAAGCATCTCTCCCTGATGAAAGAAAAGCCATTGGGCTTGCTAAACAGATCCAGAATACTGCTCTGCTGGTAAGTGATGGGTGTGTCCTGCTTCAGCAGCTGTGTGCACACACTCTGCTCTGAGGCTGTATGCGCTGGAGATGGAACACGAAAGACTGCATAAATCCCAGGCTCATCTTGATCCAGCAGCTTTTTACGCTGTCGTGCTTGCCTCAGGGCCATTCTTCTATCCCAATGCTGAGCCTGCCAACAGCTGCAAATTTGTTACTCTAACAGTTGCCTGTCATGTTAGTCTGGTTAAAGAAGATAAGGGGACTGCATATTTTAGTCTCCTGAGAATGACAAGGAGCTAGGTTGGAGCAACAGCTAACACACCAAAGTTAGTACTTGGACACCGAAAGCAGACCTGCCTGCCTTGGAGGGCATGCTTCGGTGTTACTGTTGAACAAGAGAGGGATGGGAAGCAGGAGAATGGTGGGTATTAATCTAGAAATAGCAGCAGCAGAGAAAGTCACAGTATGTGGTCTTGCACAATCAAGATAAAATAGGAATTCATATAGCATTTGTTAATTCCAGAGGACCTAGAATGAATTTAAACTAGCTAGTTACAAAACTATGAGAATTTGCTTTGTAGTTTCCTATACAAGGAGAGTCAGGGAAAACTGTACACGTCCTTTATAGCTCCAAATTACTGTATTGGCTCTATGTACTTCTACGTGTATTGCAATTCTGCTTCCAAAAAGTCTGTTCTCTGTATGTGAAATGGCCTCCCGCTGTGCCAAACGTCCAGCATGAATCTTCACAGGCGAATGTCAGATTCCTTCTAGTCGACTTGGTAGTACCTAGTCGTATTTGTTACAGAGCTGTCTTGACCCCGGTGTTTGTCAAATAAAACTTTTCAAATCTCTCAAAATTATTTTTCTGAGAAGAAAAAGCAACATGAGAGTTGGCTATAGTTGTCTTGCACCTATTTAACTGACTGCCTTGTTGCTTAGCATTCTTGGTAGATACAAAGCGAATGTATTTCCCTGTGGGTTTTTTGCTTGATTCTTCTAAATCTATTTGAATAAGTCGTGGTCTGGAGGGGGCAGCTACTGAGAAATTGTTATGAAGGCTGTCAGTGATCATTTGGGAATTTCTTGAGCAGCCCTAATGTCTTTCATTAAAGCTGTATCGAAAGCTGTCTGTATTAGTGTCTATCCAAAATGGAACAGATGGGGTTAATAAAGTCAAGGATTAGGTCCTTAATCTGCACCAGAACTGTTAGAAATGTAGATTTTTTTTTTTGTCACATGCTAGAAAAAGCAACAAAGGACAAACATGAGGATTTTCATCTCTCTCAGAAGCCTTCCCTTAACCATGCTTCCCTGGCTTCCTTTCAGCTGATGCAGTGAACCTAAGGGTCAGGTGATGACTTAGAAAAATGGTCTTGTTCTCCTGGAAACGAAGAGCTCAGGTGCTGGTAAAACTGTTGGTTAGCTTTTTTTTATTGTGCTACGATTCCAGAGTCAGGTTTATGTTTCCAGAGAACAGGTTTGTTAGCTCTTGGCTAGATGTTCTCATACATGCATAGTGTCTTGCATGGGCATAGCCAGGCTATGCAGAAGATCTGTGTCAGTGAAAGGTTATGCACGATGCATTTAATTTTGCATACCTCTGAGAAGGTGGGTGAGAGTTGGGTGTCTTACTGCTCCCAGGCTGAGCCCTGAGAGGCTAATGAGTACGAGAAACAGTTGTACTAACTTCCTTGAGAGGAACTGCATGGTGATTTGAAAACGAAAACTTTAAAGTGCTTTTGCCCAAACTGAGCCTCTAATGGCTGATTTTTTAAAAAAAAAAATTTTTTCCTGGTAACTTCAGTACACATTTAACTTTTTTTTTTAATGGGTGCAATGAAACTGGTCTCTGCTTTTTTCCAGGCTCCTACTTGAAACTTGTCTAAGCTGTGGGTGTGACGCAGGGATGGCAAAAAGTGAACAAGGTACATCTGCTGGTGTTGGAGCCACCTGCCTTCATCAGAGAGAGATATGGCGGAGGTGCTCTTGTTAGATCAGGACGATGGTGAAAATATTACTGCCTGGAACAGCAGTGACCTCTTGTGGGTAGTGAGGATGGCTGGTTATGCTGGCAGCTGGCACTTTGAGTCAGATATTATTCCGTTGTAATTATGTCTGTGGCCTTAAAGTGAATGTGGTAAAGGGACCTCAGGTTCTCTTGGCTAGGTATCAGAGACAAACAGCTATAAATGGTGCTAAGTCTTCCTTGCGTGTATGTGCTCTGAAGCTGTGATGTGAAATAGTGTCCTAATTGTTCAGGAGCAGTCCAGACTCCTCTCTCCCTGGTGAACCCAGAGTTGGCCTTTGAGCACATCAGGGGAGTAAGACAGTGAGACGAGAACTTTTGCACATGTACTTTTTCCATGAAGTGTCTTCACCTCTGATAAAAGCTGTCTCGCTGGTCTGGCACAAAATCAGGAGAGTAACATGGTACTATGCAAGCAAGCATTGTGTCCGTGATATGCAGAGGTATTGTGGGGGTCTCAGCCCCTAATAATCACTTAAAAGCCCTAAGGCATATAACCAGGTTCCCAGTTAACTGAGAACTATGCCTCAGCCCAGCTTCCTAGCTAGCTGCAAAGGCAAAGTAAAAACTTCTTGTTGAAGCCTTTTTTTTTTTAAAAAAAAAGTTATGTCAGTACATTCTATCTCATAGTGGAGGTAAACTTATGTAGTTACAGCTCAACTGATGCTTTATAAGATGCAGGGTGTAGCCTGTGTGTCAGAAAGCTCTTTTAGTAGTTGGTCAGATGAATTCAAGACAGGAAAAAAGACTTTCTGTGTCTTTCCACCAATACCAGGTTGTTTCACCTCCCTGTGCTTTAAGAGCATCTGAAGGTGAAATTCTCAAAGGAGAATTTTCATTTTGTATGTTGCTTTATGACGAGCTAGTTGCTTAGATTTTTACTTCTCTCTCCTCTGAGCTACACACAACACTGCCTTTGAATTGTCATCTGTCTTTGGGCAGTTTCCAAATATTTCTATTCTCTGGACAACTGCAAATTCCATAGGACTGAAGGTAGGAATGCGTATCTGGGCAGAAGCAGCTGCACCACTACCCTGCAATTAGAAGGTAACAATATCACAGTTACAGGAATGTCACAGAGATGCTGGGTGGTGGATGTCTTGCACACACAGATGTGAAGAAAATGAAAGGTAGTGGGAATCTTTAGTAAGAAGTTATCTGCCTTTTATTACTTAGTTTTGAAGCACTAACTCTTCATGCATGCCCTTCTGTTGAGTGATGACTTGTGTGTAAATTTTCCATATTCCTATTTTTAGAAAATAGGGAGAGATCCAGCAGAAGATCCTATGCCTGTCCTATTCCTTTGTGATTCCTAAGGGAAAGATACATCTCTCAGCAAATTGAGACAAAACCAGAATTTGCATTTCCACTAACTTGTGGTGGTGGTTCAGATACTCTCGTCTTTCTACTTCTAAAAAAAGTAGTTTGTCAGGTCATCATAAGTTGTGGAAATAAACAACTATCTTGCAAAACTGAATTAAGCTATGTTGTAGGGCCACATCTGTCACCCCAAAATAAAAGCAACACTCAAAAGCCAGGGTATTTGATGAAGTGGTTTGTCTGGATGTTTGTGATAGGTGGGTGAGTGTCCTGTGCTATAAAAGTGGGGAAAGGGAAACCAAAGAACAAGGAAGAAGCCAAGAATGTGTAAGAGCAACAACTGGGAACACAGCCTTGACAAAGTCTTGTCTCGTGGTTTTTTTGGGTCAGATGGTAGCTAAAGAAAGCCTGGAATAATGATTAGTTAAAAAAAGCTATTAGTGTCAGATTGTGTTTGGGGGAAATGCAAGTGGCTGCAACTTCCTTTTGCTATAAAGAATACGCAGAAGGCATCAGCCTCCAAAATTAACTTCTAAATGTAAAAGCCTTCTTGACTGAAGTTTAACTGAGTGGTAAAGGTCAAAAAGGTACATAGAAAGATCTTGTTTCCAAAATAAGTAACTTTAACAGAGCAAATGACAGATGCATCAAGGTGACCAAGAAGCAGCACGCCAAGCCTGGATATAACTGGAGACTTAGTAAAGAGAGTTGTAAAAAGCTCTGAAGTTCTATCTAGCAACTTCCTGGAAAGTGTTGGTGTGACTTGTCCTTGGAGGTGAATCTCTGGAGCAGAAGCAGTGTGTTTGGATGGCACAAGAAGGGCAACTGTAAGATGGTTCATTTGGGGGGTGCTCTGTGTGCTGACCCATGTTGGCCCCCTTTCGTGCTGTGGCAAAACTGATTTCAATCAAGCTGATAGAAAGCTCTAAAGACTTCATTCAGAACTGGCACCCAATCCTAGGTAGCCAGGGTATAGCTAAATGTTAGTGAAAACCTCTGTGAACTGGCAGAGTGGGTGTGAAGACTTATCCTGACAAACTGATGTATCCCCAAGGACTTCCAGGATTCATTAGAAAAATAGATTTGAACTTGGAAGTCAAAACCAGATGAAGATAATCAAAAGCTTAAGGAGGCAGTGGAACTGGCTGCAGGTTTTGAATACAGCTGTGCAGCTGAGTTGTGGAAGAAGAAATTGCTGCAGTGGAAAAATGGGAAAACCTGCTCTTAAAAAAACATGTAAGCAGTAGTGGCCCTCTTATAGATCTATGGGGAATGCGGGTTTATTTTTTTAAAAGTGCAATTGGTTTTTTTGCAGTAAAGTGGCAATAGCCTAAACATAGAGTTCAATTACATGCTACTTATCCTGAAAAACTTAGTTGTGAAATGGTGTGTTCTAAATACAAGACTGGTCAAAAGAAGTGATTTAAAATGTTGAGAAGAACCCCTCCTCAATTTGGAAGAGGGGAATGTAAAACTGAAAGGACACCATGGCCAAAAGTAGTATGCAAACACTGAAAAATTTGTGGGTTAAGATATTTGTCAGATGTGTTTTCTAGGGTGTGTTAGATGGGTTCAGGGTGCCAAGAGAAGCTGGGGGGGGGGAAATAAGGCACCTGCTTTTACAGGTCAGAATAAACCTTGTTAAAAATTGAGAGTTTAGCGGGGATCCTTCATGGCTGGGTAGCTAGGAACTGATTAAGCTGTCTGAGCGAATATGACACCTAAAACAACTCTCTCCTCTGGAAACTGAGCACATCACTATCCGCATCAAAGGTGCAAGGTATGAGCTGTCCGTGTGGAAGCCGATGAAGTATCAGGCAAGTTAAAAGCAAGCAAGGACATGCCTTCGGCTTGTAGGTTCTCTGTAGGGGGGAGCGGGGAAGCACTTTCTTACTCACAGAAACGTAAAATCCGTTTAACATGGCAGCGAACGCCCTGTTGTGTCTGCTTATCGTTTTCTGCTTCACAGGTTGCAGGATGCTGCAAGAGTCGGTGCTGGCGTGTTTCGAAAGGAAAAAAAAATGTGGGAGGTGAAGATAACGTTGGTGCCACCTCGGAGGGTGACGGGGCCGGGGTCGCTGCCCCCGTAACCTCTGCTGCTGCCCGCCTGAAGGCGCAGGGCTCCACCCGTGCCCCGGCAGCCTCCTGCGGCGTACCGGGGGATGTCGTTCTGTCCGGGAGAAGGGGGG
>WAAD01043360.1:41704-95898 GCA_013389945.1 Fregata magnificens | reverse complement strand
CCGCGTCCTCGCGCCCGGCCTCCGTCTCCGGCATGCCCGGGCCTTTGCCCCCCACAGAGCTGCGCGCCCCGGAGCGGGTCGTCGTGCTGGTCTCCTGCGTGCTTTCCTTCCTGGGCTCCAGCCTGCTGGTGTGCACCCACGCCCTGTGGCCGGAGCTGCGGACCCGTCCCCGCCAGCTCCTGCTCTACCTGTCGCTGGCGGACCTCCTCTCGGCCCTCTCCTACTTCTACGGGGTGCTACAGGACTTCGACAGGACCTCATGGGACTGCGTGCTGCAGGGTGCCCTGTCCACCTTCTCCAACACCAGCTCCTTCTTCTGGACCATGGCCGTTGCCCTTTACCTCTATATCACCATTGTGAGGGGCTCGCCCACCGGCACGGGCTTGCTCTGCTGCTTCCATGTCGTGAGGTGGGTGCTGTTCCTGTGAGAGCACGAGGTGTGGACCCCGCAGGCGCCCACCCTGCGGCCAGGAGCCACCGCTGCTGCGTGCGGCATGCTCTGCTCTGCTCTGCTCTGCGATGAAGCGCTCGGATGGTTGCTCGAGTCACCTGCTCTGTTCTTAAGGATAGCGTGTCCTTTTCAAGTTCCTTTTAAACAGGGATTTTGCTGTCTCTTAGCTAAACAGCCCTGCTTATTTCCCCCCTCCCCTTCCAAGTGAAGAAACGGAGACGTGGAAAAGTTAAAAATTATTTGCTTAAGGTCACGTAGAAAAATCTCTGGCAAGAGATAATGACTCTGAAAATCCTGGCTTCTGCTTTCCCTCCACAATCTGCTCTGACGTCCTAGAAATAATATCATGAAACTTGCGTTTGCAATACCTGTTTGCTGTTGCCAAAACTCCTGTGTTTGGGGTCTGTTCCCATGGGTCCCTGACTTCCCGGTGTCAGCCTGGTCTGTAGACGCTTCCCCTCTCCCCAGGCAGGTTGCTGTAATTCAATGCTCATAGAAGAATGTAGTCTACAAGTGAGGAGGCTGCTAGAAAAGCACTCTGAAGGTTGCTTTGGCATGTTTGATTGAAAGCAAGACAAAACAGACCACAGTGTAGCTCTGGGTTTAGTTTCTGCTATTTAGCGAGCTAATTTTCCACATCATGTTTAGTAAAAGCTTTCATTATGCAATTTGAGCTTGTGGAATCATGTGCTACCTCCACGCTGAGCAAAACAGTGATCCTTTAGTCCTCTGTGCTGCCAAGCTTTTGCAATAAATTATAAGAGGAATGATCAGGTTTAAAAAGAAAAAAAAAGCCATCAGGGCAAGTACTGGATTGTCTTTGGTTTCTTAGTCAAATATTTGTCACCTTTTATTTTCAAACAGCATCATTTGGGAGGTGATTGAATTAGAGTCGAGTCCAGGTAAAGGTGGACCAGAGAAAGACATTAGGGCTAAGTGTGAGTCAGGGAGGAACTTCAATTCCTGCCCTACCTGTTCTAATTACTGCCTGACAGCAAGGTCTGCATGTGAGGAAGCCTGAGGTGACCGCACATGCATCTGGGTATACCAGGCTATCGTTGGTGAAGCTGAAAGAAGATGCAGTGAGACTCTGGAGTTTGTTAGGTTATTTCAAGTGAATAGAGTTGTGCTATAACAACTATGAAGAGGACGGAGTGCCGGTAAAGAGCCGTGTGTTGCTTAAGGAACAGAAAAAAAGGAGTCTGACTTCTTTATGGGCATGCTGTCTATAACAAGCTACATCAAAGAGTTGATGCAAATCTGGCCTATTTGTAATTTTCCTGTCTACTAATCACTTGTTGTGTGGCCTTTGTACTTTAACGTCTCCACCTGGTTTAATGCTTCTCAGCCTCCTTGGCTATGAAGTGTGGAAAGAAACAGGCAGATTCACTAAAATAATGTTGGCTGTAATCTGTGCACTCTTTTAAAACTGTAAAAATCTGAAAGATTACTCTAACCTTGTGACAGAGAGGAAGGGAGTGTTCAAACTGAACCTCCTCTGGGTGAATTTGCTAGGTTTATTTTCAGGTCTTCACAGTAAAAATAAAATGCCGTCTTCTGTTCTTGGTATTGATCAGCTCCGCTTGCTCTGTTTAAAGGGCGATATAGGTAGCTTTCATCGAAGACCTATTGCCAGGTTTTGCTTCATAAATGACCCCCATTCTGTGCACAGCCAGTGTTTAAAGCTTCTTCCCGCTCTGTGATCTGTATGAAAAGCCACAGGAAACAAGTGAGGACCGGACCTGTTCTCTGCCGATTCCCTTGTGACACATCTTCCTTCTTTCCTTCCCTGCACTTTTATCATTACCTGAGAACTCAATCATAAAAAAAAAATATCTGGACATAATGCTTGGAGGTGGCTCCCCCTCGCACTTTTCAGTGCTTCAAAGTCCTACTGGCTATCTGTGGTGGTGGTAGCCTAAAAATCTCTTGGTATCCCATGGATAGGAACTGCTGCAACTGATGCAAAAAGGTACTAGTCCGTACATTAACTGCAGAAGTAGGTGAGGGAGACCTGTCTAGGGCAAAAGGAAAGGTGGCAAAGGGCAGATGATGTTTTAAGGATTTAAAGGTAAGTTTCCAGTATTTTTGTCTAGGCAAGAACCTGGGATTTTTTTTTTTTCCCCTCCTCGCTTCATAGGTCGCTAATGCAGTCGTGCAGCGACCATTGTGTGAAGAGTCATCCTGAGAGACGCTTCTGGAAGGGATTCAAGGCAGGATGGAGTTTTGTCATGCATGTTTCCTATTCTTCACAAGCAGTTACTCATAAGGGGCAAGTGTTTGTAAAGATGAATGCTCTTTTAATATTGAGTATAGCCAGAGGCTGTTTGTTCTTGAGCTGACTAAATATATGTTGGAGGTCGGCACCTGAAATTTTCTTTTTAGGGAAATTAGGATGTCACACTGGATGAAACCTGTCAAACAGGTTTGTTCCTTCTTGATTCATGTGGTAACACATCCACCTACTCTACTGCTAGACGAGAGAACTACAGGCTCTGTTTTGGTTTTAAACTAGTGTTGAGCTCAGATAAGCTTTGAAAACAAGCTTACGGTTCGCTTTGAAAATATTTATGCAGTTGTAAGGTGTAAGTTCTGGGATCCAGAGCGTAAATTTCCAGGCTACCTCACTTGTTCCAGATTTTTACATATCAAGTTATCATTTAGTTGAGTAATGTAATCTTTGCTGTGAGAGTAGCTGATCCAAACTCGGGGTGAGGAGTGGACCAGAATGTTTCCTGCTTTGCTTTTAACAGCAATTGCTGTCAACCTCTGAAGTATTTGCATTTCATCATCAGGCTATGCAGATGGTTAAAGGCATAGATATATACTTTTTAATATATATATCTCTATATAGAGAGATATAAAAAAATGGGGGGGGCTTATATATATGTTTATAACCATGCATATATCTGTATACATTCGTGCACGTCCATGGAGTACTTGGGGATCCTTTCACGTGCTGCTGTACTGTACATCTGAGTCCCCAATGGACTGCCTCGTGCATGATTGTGACAGTGCCAGTGCTAAATTTCAGAACTGGACTTAAGTCCCTAAGCGTTGCCTGTAAGGTGCAGGGATCTCTTGAAATTTACTGTGGCTTTATCATTTACTTTATAAAAGCTTATAGGTCAGGCCAACCAAGTGCAAGCTACCTGACTGCTGGTGCCTTAGCTTTGGCTTTTAAATTCTTGCATGCTTCTCTGGCAGGAGTCTCCCCTTGGTACCAGGAATTTGGTACTTTGGTAGTGCAAACACAGTTTAATGTTTGAGTGGGTAAAAAAAAAAAAAAAAAAAAAAAAAAAGACAAAAATTAAATTGGAGCAGATTTGGTCTGGAGTTCTGCTTACAATGTATGCTCAAAGCTCTTTCCTGAAGTTGGCTGGTATATCCAGAAGACTGATTTTTCTCTCTTACAGCGTAAAAATTCTTGTCCCCAGAAGGAATTGCCTGCAGGCTTGCTGGTAGGATGGCTTGTTGTCTAACCTGTGCAAGCAGGTGACTGCAAGTCTTCCCTGCTTGTAAGAGCCCCTGAAAAAAAAAAAAAAAGCAGCTGTGCAGCGTAAATCAAAACATGGTATTAAGCAATCTGACCCAGGCATACTGAAGAGAAGAAAACCAACACAACTTGAGCTGTACGCTGCTATAGTTTAAGGGTCCTTGTCCTACCTTGTATAAATGCAGCATTGGTGTTGATGTGACAAGTTATGCTGGGTTGTATGTATTTTTATTAACAGATTGCTGGGGGCTATATTGGGGAAATAAGTACTGTTGTATCTGCCTTAGAGATGGGATTGCCAGCCTTCTTACAGAGATGCAAGGAGTAGCCTTCTTTCCCTTCTCTCCCACACTGCGTTTAGATCCAAGCGTGCTTTTGAAGGGCCCAACATACATAATTGCACTGTCTTTGGGGCTCAGAGTAAAATTTCTGCCTCTTTGTGTTATCTTGGATCCTTTTTATTCCAGTCTTTACATATGCCTTGGGTGTATAATATAGTGATTCTTCTGTTCCTCCATTCTTCTAGTTGGGTATAAAGCATTGATGCTTTCCAGACCCTGGGAATCTGTCATTTAGGCATTCTTAAGAATAATCAAACCGCCTGTCTCAGTTCTCCTTTCCAGTTTTCTGAAATGGAGCTGAAGAAGTTCACTGAAATGTCTGTTTACTTTCTAGATTCTTTCTAACTTCACTTTGAGTTTGTAATCCTTTGTCCTTGGTGTTAGTTTTAATAGCCATCTGATCCCAATACACTACTTCAGTGAAAATTAACTGCCTGATGTGTGGCAGTTTTCTTCCACATTCTTCCTTTTACTAGTTAGATACTTGAAAAATTTAAGTCCCTTGCCTAGTGGTCTGGTATTTCCTACTGTGGCCTCTCCCACTGTGTCTGTACGTACTTACGCTGCTCTCTTTTTATATCCATGCCTAGTGATTTGACCTGGTTTTATCTTCTCATAGTTCTGTTTCAGTTTCAGGTCGCTGTGGAGACATTATTTAGGCAAATTAGTTTTTTAATACACTTCCTTTTTCTTGGTGGTGGACTTATTTGTGCTTGTGTGCCTTAATATGGTTTCTTCAAGGAAGTGCCAGTTCTCTTGAATTCTCTACCTTGGTGGTCAGCTCTTTCAAGTGTACCAAAATTTGAATGTCTTTGCATCTGTAATCCTTGTTTTCAGGCAAATCACCATTTTTACCAAAAGGAGTCTTGAGTTGTATAGAAACTTTCATGGTGGTGGCAACGTTTGGAATGTTTTTAGAAAGCCTGCTCTGATAATAGCACGGGGAGGGCTTCCGGCAGCAGAAGCGTTCCTAAGTAACAACGCTGCCTTGGATTAGCACTGGCTGTTCTGAACTGAACATTGAAACAAAATGTTCTAGACATGGTAAAAGGTTGACTCTGAATTTCTTACAGCATTATATTTACATTTGTTTTGTTTTGTTTTGTAAGTGAACCCAGACATTATTTAAGAGTAGGAAATGGGGTATTTTTGAGATCTAATATCATGGGATTATCTCTGATTTTTTTCAGTTGGGCTGTGGAATTTCAGATAATCTGGTTTAGGCAACTGCTTTTGCTTACATAGTCTGATGCATGTGAAACAGATTTTAGGAGGAAGATCCTTTTCATGTTCTCCGCAGCTACTCCAGGCCGTCTATGAAAGATGAGTATGAACCAGTATGAACAAGTAATGAGAGCAATACAGTAATGGCTTTGTTTTCTTTGTATCTGGAGAGACCAGGAGGGTTATCCTGGAAGCTCAATCCGAGCACTCTCTGAAGCATTTGTGTCATTTATTGAGGAAGTGTCCCTTGTCCCTCTTAAGGCTCCACAGAACCTTTCTCTGAGGATGAATATGGGAAGGGCAGGTGATGCGTATTTCAGATGTGGTGTAATTCATGAGTTGTACATCACATGCTAGGGCAGGCCTGTAAAGTCCTGGGTATTAACAGCACCAAGGAAGGGGCTGAGTATCTTTACATTTGGGCTTATGGAATTTTTCAGTTCTTGCTCAGTTTTTTTGTGGGCGGCCCGAGCTGCTGACAGTGACTTAATTCATGTGTGTCACCACAGTTATTTTTCTTCTAAATGCCTCCCTGTATTTGCCTCTGCTGTCAAGAGAGAAGCCAAAGTCAAACACAGCTCCAAATTATGTGAATATGACTCCTCTTTGCTTTCTTAGCTCTTTCCCGTTACTGCCAGTGCTTTTCCTTGGGAAGAAACTTGCCCTTTGTCTTTCAGGAATTAACCTTTTGCTCCCCAAATATTGACTACACTTCCATTTAAAAACAAAACAAACAAAAAACCCCACTGATGGAATGAAATTGTGGATTTCTTTTTGTGCTGGTCCTTTGTGCCGAGTGTCCCTTAGGAATCAGAATGTGGGATTTGGTTGCTTGTGTTCTGAAAGCTGCGAATCGGCCAGCTTGCTCTTGAATGGCTGGGTCCTACAGGATGGTCACATTGTACAGTGCTCTGGCCTTGTCAAATGCTCGGCCTCACCTGTATCCAGGAGAGAATGGGAGAAGGGGAGTAGGTGGGATGTCTCCTGTTCACCTCGCTGACCTGCTTGCTGTGAGGGCTAGCTTCCAGTTCAGAGTGCAGCGCATCATTATGCATATGTCCTTCAGGACTGGGGATCCAAGTTCCTAGAGTGGGTCCCTGGGAAGTGGATTTGCAGTCCACATTCATATGCTGTCAAATACCTGTTTGTCAGTCACTTCCCTTAGGCCTGATGCAGGAGTATTGATGTCCTGGAATAGGTGTTGGCCTCCTGCCTGGTGAAGAATCCCTTGGTCTGTCACCCATTTTCCCCAGGGTGTGGAAGGACTAAACTGAGTATGTTCTTGGCTTAACCTTGCTCTTCATGTTCTTTCCTCAGCTGGGGAGTCCCCCTTGGCATTACGGTGGCTGCTGTTGCACTGAAGAAGATTGGCTATGATGCCTCCAACGTTTCGGTGGGCTGGTGTTGGGTTAACTTGGATGCAGAGGATCGGGTCTTGTGGATGTTGTTAACGGGGAAAGTTTGGGAGATACTGGCCTATGTGACTTTGCCGGTGCTCTACATTCTCATCAAGAAGCACATTAATAGAGCGGTGAGTATTTTGCTGCTTTCAGCTTAGGTTACAGACTTGCTATATGATTATATCCTCCCATGCTCTGAAGATTTTGCTGCACATTTAGCAGCTACACAGGCAAGAATTGCTTCATGTACTGCTGAAATGCACCCACCACTGGGAGAAGCAGTACACCCGATTGAGCAGCCTGCAGCATCATTACACAATGACTTAGCACAAGAAGAATGTAAACGCCTTTTGAAAACTTAAGGGTTTATGGGATGTACATGACTGAAATGTAAATCCCTACAGTAAGAATTGAAACAGGATGTGAAGGACAAAATTCAGCTTTGATCAGTCTTCCATAGCTCCACTTGTACCAAGCCTGAGTTTGGCATCTGGACATATCTAACCTCAGTCGTTTTAGGATCTCTAATGATAGTTTGTGTTTATGAATACCTGTTCTGTACTAGCAGCATAAAGCCCCATTTGAGAGTCTGGGCACTACAGCACTAGGCACCATATGCATACACAGTACAGGAAGACACCCTGTCCTAGGAGGGTTTCAGAATTCAGAGGCTTATTTGCTGCTCTTCCTTGTGAACACAAAGAATCCAGGCATCTAGAACAACACTGACATAATAGAGAAATCTAGATTGAGAGTGGCAGAAGGGACTAAATCCAGAGATTCCCTTTTTTCTCTAAGTTGTTTTAGGGGTAGAAAAAACCCACATCTGGATAGATGTACTGTCAAATGCTGCCACTGCAAACCTGCTTGCTGTGGTGCAGCTATGGCAGTCCTAGTTAGGGATAAACACAAATCTGCTTAGGGCAGGATCCCGCAGACGAGTTGGAAGAACAATGTAGCCTTAAGCAGCCCTAAGGGTCCTGGGAAAGGGGAGTTGGGAAGGGTTTGCTAGTGCCTGTCACCATCACCTGACACAAATCAGACAGGACACTGTGTTCCAGCAGCTGTCAAAGATAGCAGTGTGACTGCCTGGAAACCTGACCCCCCACCTGGCCAGGCTCTTAGCCTCTTGCTCTGCCAGGGATTCTTGGGCACTCTGCTCTCCCTTCCCCACTCCCAGCCCTGACCCTCTTACAGGAGCAGCGCTGCGGGCAGGCAGCTGTCACTCTCCGTTCTCATAACTGGGGGGGGTCTGAGGGCTGGACTAGCAGCACGTGGGGCCTTCTGGGCTGGAGCATCTCTCTTCTCATCACTAGGGATTTTGGCAAGCCCGGTAGCCTGCTTACTAAGCCTCTTTACTGACAGGAGGTCTCCCACTTCCAAGGAAGAGCAATAGGCTGGGTTTGAGCTGTATTAACGGCTGAAGTGGGTTTTGCAGTAGTCTGAGAGGCAGGAGAAATTATGGAAGTAGCTATTGTGGGGGACACAGGCAGGGTGTGTGCTAGGGGCTTTCCAAACGGAAGAGACTGCATGGGAGTGGATGGGAAGCTGCACTGAAAGCCCTCAGCGGGGTTTGACTCAGGCCAGTGTGCAGTGTTGCCATACAGCTCTGTCCTGGAGGAAGTACGGTGTCAGGACTGGGAGTACTGGAGTGAAGGAGAGTGCTATGCATCAAAGTTGGGTGTGCTCTGTAGCCCTGATGGCAGGAGGAATAGTTTTCTGCAGGTCAGCTATCCTGAGATTTAATCTCTTCACCCACATTAACATCCTGGTATTCAGCATCATGTATCCCAGCAGCTGCTCTGTGTGCTGTGTTGACCTGCTCTCCCCCATCCAGGAATCTGAGTGCATCCAGTAGCTTCTACCACAGGAAGGTCTCATGGTCCTTACACCTCCAACCACCCTGATCCAGGGCACAGATCCCTGATTTTTTTCTACACGTGCCGATATAGAGAGGTTTGCTGGCTTGTCCAAATCTATGGAAGCCCGTTGCTGATGGTATATGGCCAGACATCAGGCAGCAGGTTCTACAAAAACGTACTGAAGGACTGGTTCACATGGGCATAAATTCCTTGTGGAACTTGCTGGCTGTGGCCATGGTGAAGGCCAAAAGTTTGGATAGTTTGAGAAGGATGAGCCAAACTTCTCCCCATATATACGTATCTATCAAGAGGCCTTCCCGAGGCCAAACCCTTAGCCTTGCATTTACAAAGTGGTAACGCCAGCAGCAGTGGGGCCGGGCCACCGGCCCAGCAAACCTATTTTGTGGAGCACCACATTTTTTTTTTTTTTTTTAATATTGTTATGACCTGGTTTCTGGGCAACTACGTAGCGATGTTTGTTAATATAAAGCTTTAGTGGGACTCTGATAAGGGCCGGATATCCTTTATTTGCCACTTCTTGGCTTCAGCAGGAATGTTTGTGTTAGCAAGGGCAGAATGTGGCTGAAGACTGGTGCTCATAACTGTCCCCCTGTTAACTTCCCGCAAGCTGCAAAAATTTAGTTTGCTTTGGAAAGAACCCCTGGAGCTAAATGTCCAATGTGTATAGCTTTTTGTTCACATTTTTGTCTCCCTCCCACCTTCCATGGAAGCACGCAGCGCTCTCAGAGTATCGCCCCATTCTCTCAAGAGCACCTGCATTTCAGCCCCGGACTTCCATAGCAGATAAGAAGTTGATTCTCATCCCTGTCATCTTTATCATCCTCCGCATCTGGAGCACTGTGCGATTCATTCTGACCCTCTGTAACTCCCCTGCAGTGCAAAATTCAGTCCTGGTTGTTCTGCATGTAAGTATTTGCCAGGAAATGCGTTAGAAGGAGGATCTGGGAGGGAGATAAGGCTTTGCTCTTAATGTCACCTTTTGGTGCCCTGATGCAGCGTGCACTGGTATAACACCACGTGTGTTGCAGGAACATCTGCTGCGTGCTGGCAAGCGCTGTCCGGGATGCTCAGCAATAGGTATTTCAGCAGCATCTAGTGGCTACGGAGAATAACTGCAATAGGAGTGTTGGGCAAGGCCAGCTGCTTGTAGGAAAAGCAGGCTCAGACCAGAACTGTTGGGTGTCTGTCCTTCAGCAGGGCTCAGCCTGCTCCTCCCCAGACCAGGCTGTAGAAACGGCAACCCACAACAGCCGTCCGGCCTGCTTTTGGGTGCAAGGTTGATTTTTTTTCTGAATCTGTTTTTCTCATTTAGGTGGAAATTGCTGACTGTCAGTTGGGCAGTACTATGGCTGGTCTGACACGATGTTTGCTTTTCTCTGGGGGGTGCCTGTAGGAACGGCACTGGTTAATTCCTTTCTTGCCCTTGCAGGGAATTGGTAACACGTTCCAAGGAGGTGCCAACTGTATTATGTTTGTCCTCTGTACGCGGGTGGTCCGGACTCGGCTGTTTTCGTCCATTTGCTGTTGCCACTACGATGAGTTGGATTGGCAGTTGCAGAGATCAAACAGCTACTGGCAGCACTCAGAAACCCCCAAGAACAAGGATGTGCCAGGCCCTGAGCGGACGGAACCCCTGCTTTCCAGCACCTGAGCCTGGGCTGTCTACATCTCAGTGTTGGTTTCTTCTTTCTTGGTAAAGATCTAGTGTGAGTCTTTCCTCCTGCCCTGCCTGTGCACAGCTTCACGATGTGAGGGGTGGGGAGCTGCTATCAGTAAGCAGTTGAGAGAGAGGTAGGTTTCTGCTGCCGCTGTTGGGGTTCCCTGTCTGACTCCACGGCAGCTCCCCAGCCTGCTCCTTTAGGGTGAAACCATTTATAGAACTGATCCACTCGCCTTCCCTGTGAGCTGGGGCAGTGCCTGTTGCTCAAGCCTGTAAAATGAGGAAATAGACAGCAATGCTGTCTGGCCCACAAGGACGGGACACCAGTGAAAAACTGAAGAAGAGGAATTAGTGGCTCCTTCTGATGTAAAATACCATGCACACATACGTTTCTTTGGTACTGCACAGTTCAGATACATTTAGTGCCTCAAGTATTCTTCATAAGACAATGCAATCCCTGCTGCCGATCATCATAAAAAGAAAACGGTGGGTGATTTATCCAAGCTTGTGTGGAAAGTCTGTAGGAGCAAAAACTCGACAGAAGCTCTTCATCGTTTCAGGTACAGGATTGGACACTGATGCCCTTGCATCGGTCTAGTTGTGTAAGCATCTTGTTTCCTTGACCTCCTGAGTGAAAGTTGCAGAACATGCAGGAGTGTCAAGATTTAATCAATTTAAGAGCACTTGGGGTTGGGGTGCTGTGTGGGCTTCTGTCCGTGAAGCAGATACTGATAGCACTCTTGTCAGTAGTGTAGCTGAAGGAGATAAAAACCTAGAGCAGCTGTGCTGACTGCTTAGGAAAATGTAAACCGTGATGTGCTGGGAACTGCAGTCTCTTCAGAAAGAGTATGAAACCCTGTGTACTTCTGCAGTTAGACTGACCCTGCAGGTCACAGTCAGTAAAAAAGGCTGAGTCTGAAAGGCAGCAAGCCTGTCAGGTCATGGGCCACAGCAGGGGCTGAGCATCCTGGAAAGCAAGTTTTGTACTGGGTATGGTAGGTCTCCGAGTAGACCTCTCTCATGTACATCTGTTTCTTGTCCTCCCAGACCACAAAGCCCAAAAAAACAAAGGATTTTTTTTTTAATCGATTGACAGTTCTTTTTAATTCATATAACAAGTTTTTGCAGAAAGAACAGGAGCCTCATGAATTGCATGGGGAGAGAGGGCAGCTGTCAGGCTCCCACTGCTCCAGGCACCCAGCTGTTCAAAAGCTGCTCTTATTAGTTTAATTTTAGTCATTTTAACAGCATGCAGAACAATTAAATGATACAGTGATCTCATGGGACTATAGGCAGAGGCGAGTCCCATTATTTCCTGAATTGAAGTCTTGGCATTAACTTTGCTATTATATTAATATATTTAAGCCCCCTTGTACACAGGCTGTGTAAACGTGGGAAGGTGGAGTCCTCAAGAGCTCATTAGCCCATTTCACGGGGCTGTAGAGGGGCTCAGCTCACTAGAATCTTTGAAGGGTAGATGCAAGCATCTTATCTCTGGCATAGATGACTTCAAGAGGTTTTTCCTCCTTTCAAAAGGCTTTTTTTAAACTTCTAAAAGCGAAGTAGCAGCCTTGGTAGCTCAACCTCATGTTAATCCCACGTGGCTTGGAAAAAGGAGCTGTGTTAAAAACTTCTTGCAGAAAGGCAGGAGAGTAAGTCTTAAAATTTATGAGACTTAGAATTGTGCTGTGTGCAGTTTTTTGGAGCCAGCCCTGAAGAGAGGAAGTAAAGTTGTCACCAACTTGGCTTAAGGGAAAACAAAACAAAACACCACAAACACCAACCCCCACCCCCAAATAAAACCAAAAAACTAATTTAAACAGATTCCTTGTTCTCAGTTTGCCTTTATCCACAACAGAGCTCTGAGAAATGCTTTTGGAGGAATGTGCAGCTCGACAGTATTACATTTCCAGTTCCCAGGGGTTCAGGGCAACATGCTGGTTTGTAAAGGCCAGCTATTGGCAATAGCACCTGTGCTGATGCAAGTGGAAGGCCTCTGGCCGTCTTCATGTTGGCAAGGACAGAGAAAGCAAAACAGCCAACAGAGAACCTCTTAGAAGTGCCTGTAGTTCCTAACACTGAAGCTGACTGCAGCCTAAATATAAACAGAGATGGGATAATGAGGGAGGTGGTGTGCAGAAATGCTTGGCTGCACCTGGCAGGTCCCCCTCAGTATCTGGCATGATGTGCAAGTGCAGGGGTGGTGCTGGAGTGCGGTTCTTCCTGCAGCCTCACTTGGCTGTGAAGATGACTCTAAACTCTTTCCTGTCAGGCATGGACTGGAGAATTTTAACTCAGGTGTTTCTGAAGGTGGCTGAGGTTGGGATACCTGGCTGTACTTTAGGAATGGGTCCATCATGCCTGTTTTCAGCTGCTGCAAGGTGATGTCCCTGTGGCTTGAGCTGCAGCAAGTCTGTTGTCCTGGCTCAGGGCAAACCTGTGCACACTGGCTGCAGGAAGATGGGGCAGTCCTGGATTTTAACTGTGCTTCATTTTGAGCAGGTGCGGGATCATCCCAGAGTCCCACAGAGGGAGCTAAAGCCTGGGGAAAAGCACCGCTGGAGCGGCTGAGCAAATGGAAGAGGTCCCACTCCTCCTGGGCATTCGGATACCAGCTGCTTTGGTCTTGAACTTTGCTCAGGATATGCTGGAAGATACTGTTTGGCTTTACTCCAACTTCCTGGTTTTCTCCCCTCCTTCCACTCTCCCTCCACTATAAATCTTAAAAATTGTTTGGGGTTTGCTTTTCTGTTTGACAAGGCAAATGTGTTCTGAGTTCTGGGGTGAACAAATGTTATGGCAATAGGACAACTTTAGTAACTGCTGAATAGGACTATCCTGGGCATGGATTTCAGCCCTAGTGTGTGAGGTCTTCCAGGGAGCTCCAGACTGGCTCCTGTTCTTCACTTGAATATGGACAATAGTGTGCAAACATGCTTGTTTTGTGGTGGTGATGGATGGTTCCTCTTGATGGTTTATTTCTCCTCCTTGGTGGTTAGGGGTTGTCGTCATCAGGGTTTGTTGTGGCAGCATGCTTATTCTCTCCTGGGGAAATCTGAACTCTGCAGACTCCCTTGGTGCTCAGGGATATCTGGATGTACCACCCCAGCCTCCAGCAAGGACAGCCCTCACCAGCAGCAAGACGACGCCTGGCATCTGCTCTGAACTTCAGAAGTCCTCTGCCAAAGCTACAGTCTGTTCTTGCTTTGGGAGTGTTATATCAGAGCTGGGGAGGGGATGGTTTTTGTGTGCTATTTGGAGATAGTGTTTTACCTTATTTACAGCTCCTCACTTTCTTGTTTTTTAAACATTTTCTCCAACTTCTACAAAATAAAGTGTTGTTTCTTTACCAAGATGATGTTCAAGCATGTTGTGATGGGTCTCAGCACCTTCGAGAATTTGGATGAGAAACTGTTGCAAGATCTTCCTTCAGGTTTCTTTTGTGTCTACCATAAAGACTAAGGCATGTGCAGGAAGATAAATCTTTTCTACCTATTTGTAGATATGCTCCTCTTCCTATCTTTTTTTTTTTTTTTAATATGTATAGAAATGTAAACCTTTCATCAGTTTGAGCAACCTGTTCACCAGTATGTGGTGTTATAGTTCATTCTTACTGGCCTATTGCTATGAACTGTGAAAAGACCTCTGAGAACAGAGTGTGTGGGTCTTGTTGACCTTATGGACTGTGGCTCTCAGCTACGTGAGAGCTCAGTTGACCTTATGGACTGTGACTCTCAGCTACATGAGATTACATATTGCACTTTCTCCAGATGAGGCCAGGCTGCAAGGTAGGTGGGACTAATGTTGGGAGAGCTGGTGCCGTCCCAGGTCTTGCCCAAATAGAGAAAATTCAAGTCATTATGGGGAAAAAAACGGAGGCATGGGCAGGCTGACAGTTGGGTATTGCTTTGTAAGTTGCCAACCTGTGAACGAACTTTTCTCAGAATAGGTTCAAACTTTGTTGGCCATCTCACAGGGCTGGAAGCAGCCAAGACCCTTGGTGTAATTAGTGGTGCTGGACCATGGCTATATTCACAACTGATTGAGCGACAGTGTCGGTTACTAGGGTTGCACCATGCTTCTCATCTGGGATATCTGCTTTTCTGTGATTTATAACTGCCTCAAATTTAACTGGTTGATCTGGGCAGGTGAGGAAAGGAGTCCAGATGCTGTAGACAGCGAGCAGAGGGAAGCTTGTTTGTTCTGCAATGTTAGAAGTGATTGAAGGCTCCTTGCAGTATTTTGGCTGCTCTGTCAGGGGGACTTGCAATGTGTGCTTTGTGTCAACACTGCCTTCTGACTGCATGACAAGCCTTTGAGAAAAATGTTAGCTTGCACATCAAGGGTTGTCCTTCAGTTTCTCTATCCTAAATATTGCCATCCTTGAGCATGTCTTTGCCCCTTGGAGCTCCTATGCTCAGTGTGCTCCAGCACATGGACTAGGAGTTGATGTCAGAACGAAGGGCCCAGAGCTGAGCTGGCTTCCAGTAACTCTTGGGAGTCTTTGAAGTTCACAGGGAGGTTTTAAGTGTATAANGGGGGGTGCTGGCTGCCTATTATGACCTATGGGAGTGGAGCCTGGGGAGGGGAAGTAAGAAAAGCTAGGTCTGTAAAGAGCAGAGCTTGTTAAATAACAAGAGCTGGAAGGAAGCCAGGCTGGGAAGACGAGAAGGTCTTGTGGTGGTTGGAAGTGGAGTTGGAAGTTTTAAGACTGACTGGATAAAAAAAGTACAAGCCTGCAATGAAAATGTTGAGTGGAGGAGAGTGGACTGTGTGAAGGAGGCAGGAGTGGGATGAAGCTCTGGATTCAGGGGAATAAAGAGCAAAGGGCTGTAACGGCTGGAGGCTGCTTGCCCACACTCTTTCTCCAGGCAGGAGTTGGTTAGAAGCTGGTGAGTGCACCTCTCACTTATACATACTATCACTACTGTTATACTGCTTATCAGTACTGTTGATACTGATTTGGTCACTGCAAAATTCCATTCTCCTTTTTTCCCTTTTTGTCTTCTTCCCAAGACTTGAGTCTAATTGTGCAAGGTGATCCCTGGGACTGGGAGTGAACCAAGGTTCTGTAGTACAGGAGGATTTGGGTGACATCGGTTTTACTTTAAAACCCAGAAGTTGTGTGTTTAACAAACCATCTATTTGCAAGGAAAGGATAAATCATCTTGTTGCTAAAGCAGAGGAGCATCTTAGAGAAGTAATTTCTGGTTGTGCCACTACTATCTTCTCTTCTCATCATGAAGAACAGTTACAGAGATGACACCAGAGTACTCTAATGCTGCCAAACCTGTTTAAGATTTACGGTTGCAGCCACTCCTGCTGCTCAGCAGCGTGAATGTCTGTTGTGCTGCACTGAATTCCACGTATCTTGTAGTCCGTGCAACCCTACAGGGAACTGCAGAAATCAACGCAGAGTGGCATGAGCAGGCAAAAGGCAGGTCTTGGCTGGCACAGTTGGTGTTTCTGTCCTGGATAGAAAAATGAACCTGCTAAGGTCCGGGAGGGTGGTGTGGGTATTTTGACAGTCAGGTGCTTCTGCTGAACAAAGTGCAGGTGGAGATTTAATATCCAAGTATTCCAACACTTCCTGAAACATCTTCTGGGTCACACAACCCTCCCAACAGAGAAAGGACCAGACAGTTCCCAGACCAACTTACCGGATCGAGAGATGGTAAGTTTACAGATCTGTCTGCTCCTTTTTTTTTTTATTTTGGGGATGCGTCTGTGTGGCTGAGGCTCTTCTGAGATGGTCTTTGAGGGCAGCAATGTAAAAGGAAGAAGGTTGGCAGGATGCTACCTAGCACTGCCTTTGTGCAGTTAAAATAGGGTCTCATTCACTACTTAGTTCCAGAGCCTCATGTTTGCTACTGTTTACCTGCAGAGTGTGCTTATTTATCCAGCAATCCCCTTTCCTATTGCTAGCAGATCAGACTGCCATAGCTACCTCTTACTTAATTGGCTGGAAGCCATTTAGGCAGCTAATAAAGCAGTATCTGTATCTGACTTATTGGCAGGAAAATCATTTGTTACTTAAATTATTTTTTGAACTTGAGGCCCCAGTTGTAGCTGAGGACTATGTATGATATTGAATTAGCCTTGACTGAATATGCAATTCCTTCCCAAAAAAGCAGGTGAAAAGGCTGCTAATGATACTCTTCTGGACATATACTGTGGGATGTCTCCTAATAAGTCTCCTTACGGCAAGCATTGCAATCAGCATACTGCAGCATGGCTGACTGCCAGCTCCTAATCTAACCATCACTTTCCCGTACCTCACTGCTGATGTTCTCTAGCAGATTTATTCTACTGGAAATGAAGCCTCCCCTCGTAATTATTTTTGCCAAAGATATCAGGGTTTCATAGGATCCAGCTTTGAGCACAGACAGTTGGGCTGAGTGTAAATTGTTTCCTGCACACATACATGGGAACTCTTACCATGTGGTGGTGAAGTGCAGAGAGAAGATACAGAGCTGAGTTAATGTCTTCAGGCAAATGCACTCTGGGGTGAAGAGCAGATGTGAGAAGCTTAATGTGTGCTGTAGCTGAAGTTGAAAATGTGCTTGTAAAACACCTGTAAAATTTGCTTTCTTTACTTGTTACCGGTTTTGTTCTTTGCCCAAGTCCAACAGGATCTCAGCTGTTGAAGAAGTTATACCCCTGCAATTGCTTCGAAAGTCCAAGAAATTCAATGACCATCCTGTCTCTCTTCATCGAACTCTTCCAAGATCATCCCAGTGCCGATTACTACCTTATGGATGTTGTTACCAGATGCTTGCTGTGATTGGCAAATATTCAGAGTGTTCTGCTGCCATTAGCAAATATTTACTCTGATGAAGGATTTCTGATGGCAAGCGTACATGTCCTGTTTGATTTCTGTATGTGTCAAGATTATTGCTTCAAGTTCAGGGAAGGAGTTTAAAGACCATGATAGAGAATTCCCCTTTCTTATAATTACTGAGCATCAAAGTGGCTGTCATTCTGCCAAGAGCTCCCAGAAGAATGATACTGTCTTTAAAGAACAGAAATTTCATGGAAGAAGTTTGTCCTCCTTGCAGCTTCCCCACCCCTGGGGCAGAATGCTCACTTTCCATTTTCCCTCTTCTGGCCAAAGGTCTGTGAAAGCGAGAACTAAACTTGTGAGCTATGACCTGTCCCATTAGTTTTGGGGTGCTCAGAGCAATGTTTGAAGGCAGCATGGGGAAAGCTGAGCTAGCAGAGTGTCTCAGTTAGTGCCAGCTAGCTACGTTATCTCAATAGAAACACAGAGGAAGGCAGAGAAAGATGAGTTGTGGGTGAAATGAATACTCTGGTATGCATCTCTCTTCAGTTAAGACATTATGTGATAGGTGGGACTGAAACAGGAGTAGTTCCTGAAAGAGACAGGAGTATTCTTGAGGTGTGATCCACTGTCAAGATATCCTAGCAAACAGCCTCCTTGAGGACATTAACTTACAACAAATGCAATAAAAGACAAATGACAAGAAGTCTAGGGACTGAGTTCCACTACCATGAAAGCAACAGGGCTCTGTTCCCCTTCCTGTTTTTAGAGCAGGATGCTTTCACCTGGAGGAAGGGAGGCTGCAACCAGTCAAAGAATGCATGCAAACACATGAACAACTCCTGTTGCTCAAGAGGATGCATTTTTTTTAAGCTGGCTGTAAAAGATAGATGGACCAATAACAACAAGGTTTGGTTCCAGTTTCTCCAGCTGCTGGAGGTATCTGTGAACTCTGCATTTCGCTGATAAACTCTAAGAATAGTAGTTGACTATTAATCAAGTCCTGTACTGTTCAAAGTAGTCTCATAGTGTAGGAGGTTAATACTAAGCCAGCAATACGTGGTATACCTTGCACGTAGAGGGAAAAGAACTAATGTGCTTTGGTGGAAAAACTGCATGTTCTGTGCGCTGTCAAAAACACAAATCTGAGAGGATGAACCTGTTCTCTGCGAACTGCAAAAGTGCCCTGAGCAAATTGGTCCATGCAAGTATGCAAGGTAGGACAATGAGCAGTATTTTGACCCAAGGGCAGATATGCAATTCATGGCTGCAGGAGGGTTAATACAGTTCAGTTTTGTCGCTGTGGCCCATGGCAAACACCCTCTCTCTTGCCAAGGCTGGTCCCACAGAATGCCCCATTGTCCCCGGAATGCAGCAGTCGCCAGGCAGCCTCTCCAGCTGCACCTTCCACAGCTGCCCATGAGCTGCAGGGTGAAGGAGCATCAGCTCTATTGTTAGAGACTCATCTTGTCCATGTATATATAGCAGGGGGAAAACAGCTCATTTCGCAGCTTTTGCAAAAAGTCTGCCCCTTCTAGTTGGACCAATGAGCCTGTTTCCCCTGTAGCTAGGCAGCACCTCTGCCTTGAGTCAGGATCTGGCAAAAGAACACCTGACCTAGCGGTGACAGACTTGAACAAGAAAAAGAAAGAGAAGACACGAGGGAGTCACACAGAGCAAGGGAATGATCAGGCAATGACAACTTACTTCGGCTGATAGAGCTTGTCGTTGATTGGATGTTTTCAGAAAAGTCACAGAGGGGGATTTTCTGTGTAGGGCGTTTCCATCCCCATGTTGTCTGTTTTGGCTATAAAAGCCTGTACTTGGCATCTGTGATTCAAACACCAAAATGAAGTTGAAAAGAGAGAAGCAGGAGAGCTCTGACAACACGGAAGGTTCAAAGGGGGTAAGTATGCCGGACTTTCTACCTTGAGCCTCCCACAGAGATACAGAGCAAGCTATCTGAGATCTGCAGGTACTTGTCGAGAAAAGAGAAGACCAAGATCTTTTGGGCTAACATATCCAAAACTGATCTCTCAGAGAGAGCACAGATGCATATGTTCTTGAACCCAGTTTATATCTGTCTGCAGTGCAGTGTTGCACTGAGTCTCATGATTTTCTCTTTGTCTGCAGCTGACCTACCATGTAACTTGTGGGTGACACCTTCTGTGTTTGAGTTTTCTTTCCTACTTTCTAATCAGTTTTAGGCTGCAGATGCTTCTGGATGGGGGCTGCCTTTCACAGCAGCATTTTTGTTGAATCTTGCACAATGCAATGCTTATGTATGCTAGAGGTTTTCCTGAAAGTGCTGAATGTGAATAATTAACACCAGTGGCTCTTTTGAGCTCCTGGGATTTGTGTAATGAGAGCGAGGCAGCCTGCTTTTCATCACCAATGTGAGAATGTCAACAGTCTACTCGTAGAAAATGTAGCTGGGAGCCTCAGCTTCCTCCTGATCCTTACTCTGAGATCAGCTTGAATTTTGGTCTCCTGCAGTGCCTTAAACTCTGCAGACCTCTGGAGGTGAGTTGCTAGAGCTTCTGAGGAATATACGGAGTACCAGCAGCTATTTCAACAAATGTTTGATTAGGGAAATGACAGATCCTTCATGTGGGACCCGAGTGGAGTGTTGGGACATAAAACCTTGCAGACATTAAGGCTAATGATGGTGACAGAAAATTATATGCGTCTGAATGAAAAATTACTTTATCGCTGTAGCAGCAATGAGATATATTAATGAGCTATAAAAAAATCCCAGACAAACCCCAAACAGCTCAGTCAACACGGCAGGGCCAGCCTGAGGACTGAATAGCAACTAAATTGTTGCAAAAAGCGAGTTGCTTGTAACCTTGAGGACTGTGTACCCATAAACATGGTTGGTGTTTGATCCTACTCAGATGGCAATTTCACCCTTCTGTTTAACTGCAAAGTGCTGCTCTTATACCCTACAACCAAGCCCTCACTGAGCTACTTGGATAAGTTCTAATTGGCTTCAATGGCAATCGGATTAGATCCATAAACAGCTTGATCCTGAAAAGTGGGAGGCAGAACAAGCCAGCATGTGAAAGCAGAACAAATGAACAGGAAAGGGATTTTGCCACTTCATGCAAAATCTCTTCTTTTTAAAGCTTTCCTGTGCCAATATCCTGTGTTGTTTCACTAACCAATTTGCATGTTGGAAAAAGAATAATTGCATACAACTTTTTTTTCCCTGTGGGGTAGTATTTTAAGACTGATAACTTAAAAATTATTCATCATCCAAATGATCCATGGGTACCAGGAAAGAGTAGAATGAATTACTATAATGACTATGTGCAAATCAAGCAGAACAAAATGAGTTATAATGAAAACAACCCATTGGGCTTGCTTTATACAGTAACATGAAGTGAACAACACAGAAGGCAAGTCTTAGGGTATTTCTTTATTTTTACTGAATGCCATTTATGCCTAAAAGCCAAACCTGCTTCTAAGGTGTTGTTTGTGTGTTTTCTTTCCCCTCTGCAGAAAATAACGCTTTTGCTTGCACTGGTAGCACTGATATCTGCATTTGGATCTTCTTTCCAGTATGGCTACAATGTGTCTGTGATTAATTCTCCAGCCCCGGTAGGTTGGACTGTGGAGTGGACCATGACCTGGGAGTAGGTTTACAAACAAAGCAAGGCAGGAGTGTAACAGTAGATTAAGGGTGTTTGTGGGCAGATGCTTGTACTTCACCCTTCGAATCACCAGGCACCTAGTGAGAAGTGGTTTCCCAGGAAATGAAAGGGGGGCTGTTAAGTTGTATAACACTAATGTTAGGACTTTGTGCCTAGGAGGGATGGGGCATGAGGACTGCCTTCCCTTCTAGACACCAGGCAAATCCTATAAGGAGGGATAACTTGTAGTAACAGTTAGCTAGCCCAGGCTTCTCCATCCTTCTCTTGCATTCCTTTTCCAACTCAGCCATTCTGGTTTTTATCAAGACATTTGTGTAAAGCTTTATGGCATTTGTTGTTAACTGGCTTTTACAGTATGAAAATTTTACTTACCGTGCTAAACATGCTCTGTATTTCATTCCAGTACATGCAAGACTTTTACAACCAAACCTACTTCAACAGGTATGGAGTGCCTATGGACAGCGGCTTCCAGATGCTGCTCTGGTCTATTACCGTGTCCATGTACCCTCTGGGTGGCTTGTTTGGGTCCCTCATGGTGTGGCCTCTGGTCAACAGTTGTGGCCGGTACGTGACAGTGGTGTTTAACATCCTTCACCAACAGTTTGCTGGTTCAGATAAGACTTGCCTCGCCAGTCACTCCAGCTTGCCAAGCCCATCAGGAGCGTGACTGTGTCACACACACCTTGATTGTAAGGCAGATGGGCCAGTGATTAGTTGCTGGACTCAGCAATATGTGTTGTGTCCCATGTGTAGAAGAATTTATATGGTTTCAGTATGGTCAAGGCCAGGCTGTATGCTGGGCACGGAGCCAGGTAGAGAGCAATGATGAAAGTCCTGGGCTGGGATCTGAGATCAGGACCAGCTTTTGCTGCTTGGGTTTCCTGAGAAACTTCAGTTCTTTCTTGAAGCTTTCATTCCCTGCAGGAAAAATGGGACAATTGCCACTTTCTCTTTGATTAGTCTTTGGGATGGTGATTCATTTGGGTTTTGGACAGTATAAACACAGAGGGGATCTATCTGCTCTTGGGGCCTTAGGAAAAATAAACTGAATCTGTCTCTTTCTTTATTACTTTGCAGGAAGGGCACTTTGCTGATAAATAACCTCTTCTCCATTGCTGCTGCAATCCTTATGGGAACCTCAGAGCTAGCAAAAACCTTTGAAGTAATCATCCTTTCACGTGTTATCATGGGAATATATGCTGGTAAGTGAGAGGTTGGATGGTAAAGGGAGAGCAATAAATACATTCATCGCTATGTAAAGGTGTTTTTATTGTCACAACAGATGGTTTCACAGGTAGCACATTTTAGCCATGCATTTGCATAACAATGCTGTACTTGCTTGAATAACGGTTGTCATCTGCATGTTGCAGAAGTACTAAAGATCTCTAGTAAACAATGGCAGTGAGACTGGAATTTAAGATGTACAGAGGAGATGTGTGTCTGTAGATGCAGCTATCCTCTGTAATAAGCATCTGCTAGGCACTGGAGCTCCAACAGCCAGGAAACCTGATGATGATAATCTGTTTTCCCAGACATCTTAAACAGAATAATCCTTCTAAGTCAAAGTCATTGGAGACAATGCCAGATCCAATAAGCCAGTCTTGGAACTGCCTGTTCTTCCTGCAGGAGACAAGAATTGCTAAAAGGCAGAGTGAAGGGTTCAGAGCCACTGGATTTACTGCAAAGATAGTGGGAGGCCAAGGAGAAGGGGATGTGTGAGTTGCTGGCATAAGTGGCTGTATTAGAGCTACAGTAATATGGAACAAGCAGAAACCCGGAATGGCCGGGTACCCCAGGCAGTACTGTACTGAGCGTGTGCAGAGCCAGGCTGATAAAGGTCCTAACAGCATTTAGGCTCAATTAATTGGCTTTGGGCTGGCGAGACTGACGTGCTCCGTGGTTTATTAGTGAGTTGGGATATCCTGTAAAGATAAAACAGGAAAACAAGAAACTGACAGAGGAAAACAACTTGATCTGTAACATAGAGCAATTGGTGAGCTAAGGCAGGAAATTTTAGTCCAATGGTTTTGTTTTGGTTTTTGACTCTCCTAAGCCTGGCGGCCGCTCTTAACATTGATTCTTTGAATAAATACTAAGGGACCTGTTAAGTGTGATCCCTCTTTCCAGTTATTTATAACTGACAAAAGAATCTGGACTGGCTGTCCTGACTCGCCCTTCACAGCTTGACCTCACTTCAACAGTGGACGTTGTGTCTGGGGAGGGAAGCTGCTGAGCCAAGGCAGCCTGCTTCCTTCAGGCTCTGGTAGGATCCAAGCATCACTCTTCCTCACAAAAGGGCAGCCCTGGTGCTGGTAGCACTGTTGACAGCCCTGTTGTATGCAGAGCCCCTCTGTGACAGAGCTTGATCAGCATAGGTCTGAACAGTTAGAAAGCCACTGTTACTTGAATGCAGTAGTCCAGGAGTCACTGCTAGCGTGTTTTTAAATCCGGGCAATTAAAAGGCTGGTTATAGTGTGAACTTAGAACACTACGCTTCATGAGTTTAGTTTTATAATGTTTTCTAGTTGCTTTAATACTTGTTTCCATGCCTTTTGGCTTTCAGATAACAGCTTGACCGCCTTTGTAACTCCAAGCTCCTGAAGGCTAGGAACTTCAGAAATGTAAGATAAGGGTCTCATGCGGTCATTTGACTCAGGAGTTTGGGGTTTGCATGCCAGGATTTACAGCGTAAGCGTGGGAGCTGGCAGCTCTCTGGGGTTACTGTGGGTAACCATGCAATGTTCCTCAAAATAACCTGTGTCCTTAGTGTCCTACCAGTGTAGAAATACCTATTGCAGCGTGCTACCTGTAAGAGATCTCAAACCAGCAAAGCTCTCTGCAAAGCATTACTGAGCAATTAAAGGAGTAGTGAATTTTTAAAAGCCAGCAAGAAGTCACATCCTTCCACCCTCACATCAGCTTGTTTGGATACTGATTTCTTTTCTTGTTTTAGAGGAAGCAGAAATTCCTCCCTTACGCTCTGAGTTTGTTTCCAAACCTGAAGTAGCACACAATTTTTCTTTGCATGTATTGTGTTGAAGTACTTGGCAGACCCCGCTGGGAGAAAGCTACTTTTAGGAACACGAACACTGAGAGGCCCCAAATCATCTGCCATCTCTGTAGGCAAGACAGACTACTGTTAGCTTTCTTGGACTCCTAAAATGCTTTGCTGCTGAGCAGTTAATAAGCTAGACCCTCAAAGCACCAGAAGATGGGCAGGTTGCACTCCCAAGGCCCATCATGCACACGTGGTTTGTTCCCTACTGTATTTCAATTAAAATGGGTGAAGCAATCCAGGCACCTTGAATTAACTCCAGCATGGGAATGCCTCTGCAGCTTAGCCACAGAGATGATTTCTGTCTTAAGTTCAAGATATGTGAGTGTAATGTTGACAGCTTTTGCGAAGGGACAGCATTACTTATGAACAGAGAGGTAGTGGGACAAACTTCTTTCTCTAACGGCTCCCGGAGGAAGCTAGATTCCTGGGCACCAGATGCAGTGATGGACTTTGTACCTGTCCACCTACCGAGTGAACCAACGCCGCGTGGTTTTTGTCCCATGTTCCACTGAAGAGTGAGGAAAACATACACAGCTTATTCACTGGCCAGAAGATGACATTAAATCTTCAGCTGGAGCAGAAGGGTTTGAGTATGAGGTTTCCATATTTCCTGTGGTCCAGCAGGGATCTCTTTGGTCTCACATGGGAAAAAGGCATCTCACTGAAGGTGGTGAGTGTGCTGACATCAGCTGCGTGTCTAACATTGTTCTCTAACTACTAGGTCTGGCCTCCAATGTGGTTCCCATGTTCCTTGGAGAAATATCCCCCAAAAATCTGAGAGGTGCTATTGGGGTAATACCCCAGCTCTTCATCACCCTTGGGATCCTTGTAGCTCAGATCCTTGGTCTCAACAGCATCCTTGGGAATGCCAAAGGTAAAGCCCTGGCTCAGGACTTTTCTGTGGCTCCACTGGGGAAAGATTTCTCACAGTTGTCATCTTGTCTCACTTCTTGCAGGCTGGCCCGTGCTGCTGGGGCTCACTGGGATCCCATCACTAATTCAGCTCCTTATATTGCCCTTTTGCCCTGAGAGTCCCAGATATCTGCTGATACAAAAGGGCAATGAAGAGCAAGCACGACAAGGTACAGGATCATCCTTTAATGAAAGGGGAGGTGGAATGGGATAGATCTGACTGTGGGATGTGACTGACAGCAACCAACAGTGAAGCAAGCGAGTGTGAAATTCTTTATTGACATGTTGCTGGTGGATGGAATTCCTGCAACATTGCTCCTTTCTCTGCATATGTGAATCCCTGACTTCCCACCATGGAAGCACTGCTGCCCATACCGTTCTGGCTTGATTTGAAGCAGGAGAGCTCACTGTAGACCTGTTCTCTGGGGTCCATAACTCACCTTCCTCTCCCAACTAGCTCTGCAGAAGCTGAGAGGCTGGGATGATGTGGATGATGAGATGGAAGAAATGTGCCAAGAAGACCGGTCAGAAAAGGAAGAAGGACATTTCTCTGTACTCAGCCTGTGCACCTTCAGAGGCTTGCGATGGCAGCTCATCTCTATTGTTGTCATGATGATGGGCCAGCAGCTCTCTGGGGTTAATGCGGTGAGTGGGAAGGCATGTGGGAAAGGCCAGTGGGGTGAGTAATAAAGGGATGGGAATTTAGAGTGGATGGTGTGGGGCCGTGCTGACACAGGAGCTAAAACCTAGCTAGGACCCAGGAGTACCCCTTCATCAGGGACACTGGTTCTGCATCACGTTGTGGTGGGTTGACCCTGGCCAGTACCAAATCCAGTACACACATGTACTAGATACAGGGTCAAGCTGTCCTGTTAAGGATAGTTTGGACATTTTTGGAGTAAGGTGTTTGTGCCTGGATCCAAACACCCATGTCTCCAGAAACAAAAGAATTCAGCTCTCAGGCTTCTGTGCACCAGTTCCAGGATGTAAAAGCAGCCAAAATGGGATTCCTGTGTTCTGCCTTTGGCCACATATAAACACAGCTGTGGTTTTGCTGCAGGTCTTCTACTACGCAGACAGAATCTTCCAGTCAGCAGGTGTGGACAACAACAATGTTCAATACATCACTGTGTCGATAGGTGCCATCAATGTCGTCATGACTTTGCTTGCTGTAAGTTTCTATTAGGGCTCTTCAAGTTCTAGCTTGTCCAATCTCCCCTGTCTGTCACTGTTTAAATTAGGTTACGTTATTTACACATACTTTGAGCTGCTTTGCACAATAGATGCCCTGCAGTGTCCCTTGGTTGAAGGCAGCTATGTTAAAGTGATTAATCATGCTGATTTCTCACATGCCTTGGAACTTTTCAATCTCTGGTCTCCAGACTGATACGCCCTCCTTTTGCTGCCCAGTGTTACCATGGAGGGCTTCCACGCAGTTCTCACTGGGACTGGGTACCGAAGAATGGCCTGCCTATTCTCAGTGTTATTGACACATCCACCTTTTTGCACTTCCTGGGTGACTTGATGTCCATAGTGCATCAGTAGATGGTAGAAATTTCACTGAATTTCTTAAAAGACAAAGACTACCTAAATAAATTTTTCTGGAATAAGAAGTGTTGTGCCCCAGGCATCTGGTCTCGCACCCTCTTCTGTCTCTTTCAGGTTTTCATTGTGGAATCCCTGGGGAGGAGAATCCTTCTCCTTGCTGGCTTTGGATTGTGCTGTGTCTCCTGTGCAGTGTTAACTTTGGCCCTCAGTCTCCAGGTGTGTGGTTGAATGGCTCAGGTGATCCTACCCGTGCATTTCTGGACCTTCCAGGGAACAGGCCATCGGTATATTTTGAAGTTGCTTTTACACCCTGGGAGGGAGGGGACAGTATGAAAGGTCTCTGTACTTGTATATCTACCTAAAGTAAACCCAGGAAAAGCTATGATCCTGCTTGTCTGGGTACTACATCCAGTATGTCATGGTTATAATACCTGTTACATCCATTTGTTGGAAGCAAGGATCATACCCAGGCTATGATTTTCGTGGCTAAGTATGGACATATCTGGCAATGGAGGGTGACACTGGCTTTAGAATGCCTTCAAATCTTACTACAAATAGTGCCTTGAATGTGTTGGTAATGTTCAGATGGGAACCACATCTAACCTGTGACTAAATTCTTCACAGACCACTGTCTCATGGATGTCTTACCTCAGCATAGTGTGTGTCATTGTTTACATCATCGGACATGCTATTGGAGCCAGTAAGTATGCACAGTTTAGTCCAGTCTCCTCCACAGGCTCGGTAAAGCCAAATGTTATGCTGAATTTCAAATCAAAAGCTTTGTGGAGCTAATCCAAGGAGATCAAATTTCTTCTCTGTGTGGCCATGCACCTTGTTGATTGTGTTCCAGGCTTATGTTCCAGTGTTTTTCTGGCTGTGTCCATGAGGCAGGGGAGCATCTGGCTTTCAAGAGGAAAAGCAAAGGCACAGCTGTGCTCATGCCTGAGATTCCCCCAGTAAGATCTGGAGCAAAACTAGGCTGAGATAGTGAGCCCTACCAACTGGGCAGAGATGTTGCATGCTTGCATCTATAGGCAACAAATCAAATTAGAAGCAACTCAAATTATACATGTGGCCCTGCACATCACTTTGCAGAAGGGAGATATGTGGATAGATGTGGGTGTCAGAAATGCCTTGTCCTGACTCAGCTTCTTAGTGTGGTAGAGTTGTCTGTTTAGCTTGGAAAGCCCTGCCAGACCCTTGCTGGATGCAGGAATGCGGTTTTGAAACTCCTGTGGAGGTTTCACTGGCAGATGGGATTACATATATTGAAATGCTTTTTAAATTTATTAAGATTGAAAATCACACAGAATCACAGAATGGTTGGGGTTGGAAGGGACCTCTGAAGAACATCTTGTCCAACCCCCCTGCTTGAGCAGGTTCACCTACAGCAGGATGCACAGGACTGTGTCCAGGTGGGGTTTGAATATTTCCAGAGAAGGAGATTCCATAACGTCTCTGGGCAGCCTGTTCCAGTGCTCTGTCACCCTCACAGTAAAGAAGTTTTTTCTCACGTTCAGCTGGAACTTCCTGTGTTCTAACTTGCACCAAACATACAACCTTTCCTCTTCCATTTATGCTATCAGGCAGATTCAAGCGCCAGGGGCAGGGAGATTAATGGAGGGAGACCACCAGGCCAGCTGGACCTGTGGCCGGACCCCATTAATGAGAACACAGTCGGTTTCTGCTTAACCATGCCGCAGGGCAGCAGCGCAGGGCACCAGCCTGAGGGCTTGTTCCACGTGTCATTTTTCCAACACCTGCATGTGTTGGGGTGTTTCTGGTTTTCTTTTTTTTTTTTTTTAAGAAGCCGTCGCTTGGTTGCTGCTTATAGGGGTGCTGTCTGGAGAGACGGTTCATGTTTATCAACCTTACTTTACAATTTGTGCAGGAGATGGGTTCATGGCTAAGGTGCAGCCATAGGAGAGAAGAGGTGGATTGCTGTGTGCGAGCTTAGGAAAGTCATTTAGTTGCCCCGTTTTTGTTTGTGTGTTTTTTTTTTTTTTTTAGTTTAATTCCTTATTTGATTTATTGGGTGTTTCTAAACGCTATTGGTTTAGAAACCATTGCCTGCCACTGAAATGAACAGTGTAATCTAGGAATTCAGAGTGGGGGAATTGCCTTTGGAATTTCCAAATATGCAACTACCTTCCAGGTCCAATTCCCTTTGTGATGATCACCGAGATGTTCCTGCAGTCATCCCGGCCCGCAGCATTCATGGTGGGTGGGTCTGTGCACTGGCTATGCAACTTTACTGTGGGGCTTGCGTTCCTCTACATGGAGGTAAGATGTGATCAGATGACAAGGCAAGACTTCGGCTTAAAATTAGTATCTTCACTCCTGTGTTCTTACAGAGAGCCTTTTTAATCCTGAGAGCCGTAAATGCCCAAGTTGGTTCCCAGTCCCTGTATCCAAGAATATATATTAAGGGCAAGAAACTAATGTTAATCAGCATTTTTTTATCACCTCTGTCTGTTGCACATGCTTTAAAAGGAAGCAGTTATTTTTCCTGGTGAATGTCTGATCCTGAATTCAGGAGCATGGAAAAGATCGCAAATTCCCCATCTTCCATTTTAGCCAATTTTTGCTTTTGATCTTCAGGTCACCAGTTCAAACTGATCCCCAGCAGTAATGACCCATAAATTGCTGCATTTGCTGATTTTAGCTTGTGCAAAGGGAGCTGATGAGTTTAGTTTGATTTATGTAACAGACCCTCACCCTCCTTTTACAGTAAGTCCATGGTGGTGGTATGAGAAGGCAATATCTAGAACCACCCCTAACTTGTAGTCGTTCACCTTAAAATACGTGCACATCACTGTGGCTGCTTTTTTTTATATATATATATAGCTATTGCAGGGTCCAGCGTGTCCAAATCATGTAATGTATACAACTGGAGTATTCCTCTGATGCCTGCTCTGTCTTCTTTCATTGCCCTAGGCTGGACTGGGGCCCTACAGCTTCCTCATCTTCTGTGCCATCTGCCTCGCCACTATACTTTACATCTTCTTTATTGTTCCTGAGACGAAGAACAAAACTTTCATGGAAATCAATAGGATCATGGCCAAGAGGAACAAGGTGGAGATTCAGGAAGACAAAGAAAAGCTTGAGGATTTCCACACTGTCCCAGGTGGGCAGGTAGAGAAGAAAGAAATCTCCAGCACTGAGCTGTGACCCAGCCCAGTGTTTGGCCTGGCCCAGATGTTTTTCAGGATCTGTTCAGCGCGAGAACAAATACATCAATTTGTAATTTGATATTGATCTTCATTCAGACCTTCTGCAAACTTCCCACAGCAGGAGTTTCCAAATAAGCCATTGTGTCTTGAGAGTGTTCTCATTGTGAGTAATTAGCAGGACCATTCCGCTTCATGGCATAGCCAGGGCCAAGGCAAATTACTCATTCATGGTATTTGTCACAGGGAAAGGGCAGCATCCTCAGCCAGCTCAGTTCCTGTGACCAAGTAACCTATGTCATAAGGTGGTGTATGTTCCTGACATCCTGACTGACGCATCTCAGGTGACACAAGCCAGCACTCGGGCTGGATTTTGGTCAGTTGTGTGCAAGGAGTGCACTGTATTCCTCTGAGGAACTGTCATTCATCTACTTGAGGGTCCAGAATGAGTGATGCCAGGCCTTTGGTGCTCTGAGGTGGAGAGAGTGTCAGTTGTTCTGAGGTACTTTGCTAGATGGGCTGATCATGGCATTTATCCTGTCAACTCTTGTCCTTCCTTTGTGTGCTTCAAAGAACCGCTAAACTGGAAATGCATATCACAATAATCTCACCCCCACCCGGCTCACCCAACTCTCCCCTTCAAATCAAACCTAGTCCTCAACTGTTGCTGATGAGTCCTTCCAAAGCCTCATTCTTGAGGTTAGGAGTCATCCATCTGGCTGATGCTTATTCACAGCCACTTTATACCCATTTGTTCCAGTGGCACTCTAGTCTTCGAGCTATTTAGCTCATTTCACTCCCTAGCGTTTACGCTTCAGTTGCCAAAGAGCAACAGTCCCTCTCCTAATCCTTCAATAACCCCCATATCCCTACTCTGTACACATGAGCCCGTTGGAGCTCATTTGTCCCCCAGAGATATGTGGTATTGAACTCAGTAAGAACCTCCCTGTTGTGTTGCAGGAGTCAAATTCAGGTTGATTCCTGTGCAGTGGGCTACAGGTTGGAGCCTGTGTTTGCAAACGTGTCCAAACTTGTCTTTAGCTTCTCACACTGAGTTGCTTAAATTTAGTTTTTGAAATAACTAAGCTCTCAGGTACTTGAAACCACTTGAAAAAGTCTTCAAATGGTTTAGAGCTTGGTCCTTCTACTAGTCTCTGGTTGTGTCCCCTAAGGGTACTATACCACCCAAAGGCATTGGTTTGGAAAAACTCTGAGTCTGAAGGACTAGTGCTGACTCTCAGAAGAAAGTAAAGTGCACACTGGTAAAAATGGAGGATTTCTTAAAGTATTTATTAGTTTAACGGGCTTGGGGGTTAATTACGGCATAATTTAACATGGGGAAATTCAATTTAATTAATTGTTATGCAGGGCTGCTGCCCTCTCTTTTGAAAAAAGCAGAATTGTTGAACAGCCTGGCATGAATTTTGTGTTGTTGATGGAGATAGCCCTTCACATGATTTACTTTAACCTAAGAAGATAAGTTTTATACCTGCCCTGAAACTTGTGATGTATACATTTTGAAAAAGAAGCTGTTTCCATGCTGAGTTTCTACATCCATTTACAGCAAAGAAGGCATGCCACTGATCAAAGCACAATGATTGTGTAGGACCACACTCTGTCCTGCAAGGCCTTTACGTACTCTTTCCTATGTGATACGCCTGCAGGGGAATGGGTGGTGATTTGGTGGTGAGAAATGGGAAGGAAGGATGCATGCAGGGAAGATGGCGAGGAACTGAGACTGGGTGAAGGATGTGAGAGAAATTTTACTTGAGAAAGTGGCTCCTTTGACCAAAGAGAGAGGCTCTTTGACATGTAGGAAGATCTATGTATGGGGACCTAAGTCAAACTCCTGGGAGGGATGTGACAATGCAAGGTGTTGGGCTGTGCCAAGTTCCACTCTATTCTTTGCCTCTATCCCACTGACGGAGGCTTTGCTCCTATGTACCTACGTGGAAAAATGACCTGGAGCACTAGCGGATGTGTAGTGAGCCTATACAAAGCAGAAGGAGAAACAAGCAAATAATCTAAGTTTTCCTCAGTTTCCCCAACAAGCAGTTTGGATTCTTCTGCTGCCTTAAAAAAAAAGTTGGGGTCACTGACAGCTGGTGTCAGCCTCCAGAACCACCCCCCCCCAGAGGGTCATGGAGGTTTCTCCCCATGCTATGATATCTCCCTTCAGTTGCCCTGGTTTGCACAGTGCAAGTGCCCGAACATCTGCAGGACTGAGAACTTGGCTCCACAGGTTCACATGAGTCATCCACCCTGCAAAACCATTAGAGAATGTCCCAAGAAGAGTGTCTCTATCTTTCCCAAGGACAAGCGTCCCTCCAGCCTGGCTCACATACCCCTTCTGGATACTCTTTGCTTTACTAGCTGCTCCATTGAGCCATAAATTTGCCACTCCAGACTGGGAGGCCCATGCCATGCAGTAGTGCAGCCAACCTTGTGCCTTGTGGTACAGGGGGAAGCTGGTGAAATGGCCTCCTATCCACAATCCCACATCTGTGCCCACGGTCATCACTAGCTCATTATCCCTCTCCTGTGTGGAGTAGGAAAGAACAGTCTGACTGCCAGCATGCTGGGCTTTTGTCCACAAACATAAGGTGAAGGCTTGGAGAGACATATCATGGAGGGGATGAACATTCACAAAACTCTCAATGTTTTCCACAGGGAAGTAGAAAGCTGGAAAACAGCTGGATTTAATACCTGAAATAACCAAAAAGACAGCTGTTACATTTCCTGCTGTGCTAATAAATCAGCCCAAATCCTGAAGAATATGCCCATAGGAACTGGCAGGGGTTGTGGCAGTCTTGGCTGTCTTGAGTCACAGTTACTGGCATGTGTTCTACCAACACGGAAGGGGCTTGAAATGATGAAAAGCTTAGCTCCCCTCACCCAACTGTTTGGGAAAATCACTCCCCCCCCTTTTCCTTTTGTCTCATCTTGTGTAAAATAGAGATAATGATTATTTATCCTAGGAGAACTGTGAGCTTAAATCCCTCACTGTTTCTAAAAATGTGCTTACGTGTTGCAGGAGAAAGCTGCAGTTGCTGTGAGAGTAGCTAGATTAGGGCTGGCTTTAATGATGCTGTAGTTGAAGAATTTCCATCAGCAGGCCTAGATACGGGACAAAATTCTACCTGCATGTATCAGTACCAAACCTGTTAATGATTTAGGCCATCAAGGACAGTAGGGCATGGGCTCTTCATCCTTGGAAGGTAAGCTGGACTCAAGAATAGATGTGTGTTTCTTACCTGTGTGGCTCACTCCATTCAGCAACTCTCTCTTCATGTCTTGGAGCTGCATCTGGATTTGTTCCAGTCTGAGGTTGAATTCTTCTGGATTGCATTGTTCTAGAGCAATCAGACAGCTGAATTTACAGAAGGCCAGGACCTGCACATGGTAGATCTTCTGCCTTCTAGTTTGTAGAAGGTTTGGTGAAAACCTTTGTTTCAAAATGCAGTGTCTCGCCTCCATACGGTGCCTGGCTTATTAGCCATGCTAGAGCTGTTTCTACAATGGTTAGTGTACCTCACCCATATGGATGCAGACACACCTGAACCTAGTATTCTTGTGTGGTGCCATGTAGCACCACTTATCTTGGGAGATCTGTGTGACACCATTGCAGTCAAAACAAGGGGCTGGCACAAAACCTACAGCCACCACTGCACCATTAGAAGCAAGATGTGTGGGCAGAGGGCAAAGAGGCACATGGGCCATCTCCACCCGCTGTGCAGGGACACTGCTACTCCTGGGAAAGGTGATCTCCATACCTAGCTTAAGTGATTTGCAACTTAACTCCTTCCACATAGGTTTCTTGCCCCTGCTGGGGGAAAGCCTGAGTCCTGCCTGCTGACTCCCTTTACCTTGGCTGAGTTTGGCTCTGAAGGACGACTCTACCACCCGCCCGTTGAGGGGCTGAGCATGCCGGTAGTCGTTGCGCAGGGTCCTGTTTTGCCAGTCCAGCAAGGTGTTCTCCAGGAGGCTGATCTGTGAGCAATGCAGGCTTATTATGGAGGGCAATGGGAACAACAGTTTTGCCTAGAAGTGCAGTGCAGATCTTCTAGCTCAGGATTAAACCTAGCAATTTGTTATAGAGGAACCCACAGGGTCTCTTGCTGAGTATTAGCAAGGGAAAGGAACAGAACACGAAGGCTCTTATCAGCTAATTCATGATAAAGATATTTTGCCTGAAGGAAGTTTTTAACACCTGCCTGATAGTATGCATGGATGGAGATTTTGCTGCTATTCTGTGGCCATACTTTCTCACAAGTGCCTACTAGCCTTCCCCCTGCCAAAAAGAGTTCTTTATTTTTCAAATGAGAAGATACTGTGATCCTCCACTTCTGTAGTCTCCACTTTATCTTGTTGTTCTCCTAGAAGAAAATGTTTCTGATGCTTCTTTTTCATTAAAGAAGATGAACCACTCTGCAAGACTCAGCAGTAAGCTTATTTTACTTGTGTTACTTTTTTCCCTGCTAAAGCCTTTGTCCTGACAAGGCAGACAGAGAAGAGAAGGGGATCCTGCCATATGACGGTATTCAACTGCTGGCACAAGTGGGGTTACTGCCCAGCGCTCCTGTGCACTCAACAAGGTCCTCTGTAATGCCTCTGCTGGAGCCTGGACGAACCCTCTCCTGTCCTGCAGCCAAAACTCACAGCAGGCCACTCCTGAAATGATCCCATCTAGCTGCACAATGTAAGTGTAGACCAGAAAAAACCCAAAATACTGTCCTAAAAATTTGCCGATTNAGGGGGGGCTGGACTCTCTTGCAGTAGTTTTTGCCATGCTGATCCTGACTGGTCTCTTCTTTTTATAGTGCTTCAGTATAGTTGAGCTTAACTGAGCAGACAGCTTTGTTATCGCTCACCAGACCTCAGGTAAACTGCTGCTATACAAAAACTGACCCTTGCTGTGATGTAGCGTCACCGTGCCATTCCAGTCACTTGTAATTCCAGTTGCTTACAAGTCCATCCCAAAAGCCCTATATGAGAAATGCCCTATTAGCTCCTCTGTCAGGCTGTTTGCAGAATCACTGGAGGACAGAAAGGGAAACTTATGTGGAAAGGTGAAGCGTGGAGGAAAGAAGCTGCTCTGTCTGGTAAACAGCTATCACTTACCTGTGTGTGTGACAGGACAATCGGAGAATGAAAGATGGTCCAGATCACACTCTCAGAGCAAGGTGGGGTTGTTAATGAGCCCTGGTACCTGTAGAAGTGTGAGAGGTTTTCTGGCAGCATGGCTTGGACATCCAGAGAAATGAGCTTTGTTGACTGACCTCAAAAGGAAACAGAGGGGCAATATTAACAATTAATGGAGAACAAAGAGAAAGGTGAGTGGTGTTAGAGCTGGGGTTGGCAAATCACTTTGCCCAGAGCACTGATATATTAGACCTTTGGCAGAATGGGCTGAAGATGGAGGGAAGTGAATGGTCCTTTCAGTGGATCTACGGTTTGTCATTCAGAGATACCTGGGGTCCTGGAGGTGGTGGGCAACTGCACGTCAGTGCTCTGCCAGTAGCTGTTAGTCCTCCCAGGAAGCAGAGTGTATCAGTGCAGCGGGGCACCTGCTATCTGGGCATACGAACTGCAGAATCGTAGGAAGTTGGTATTTGATAGTGCTGCCATGTGTTGCATAGACCTACCAGGAGTATGCTGATTGCTGCCTTGAGCATCTTCCACGCCACCCTGCTATATGGGCTGCTGGTTGAGATGCATAGGCAGGGATGGTGTGAAGTTGTGCATGGCTGAGGATGCTTGGCCACATAATTGCAAACAAAGCAGCAGCAAAATGTCTGTCCCTAGACCCAGTACATATGTACAGGCTTTGAGAATATCAAGGATGGGGAAAGGCATTCCCAGGTCTTACCTGCAAACCTGATTTTTGCCAGTTTGGAAATGAATTCAGTGTAGTAGGTATTCTCGAAGTGCCCATCCTAAACACAGCATAGAAACTTGAACAAAAGGTTAGTCACCTGCCTGTCCTTCTATACTACTAATCAGCTTGGGGGACTAATTGATGAATTAGGAGACAAAGAGAACAAATACTATTGCAGATCTCTTAAGAGGCTGGACAGTCCTAGGCATGATAAGGTACGTACATATAGATCTCGGGTAGAATAGTGAACTGCAAGGATCCTTTTTCACCACTTCTAAATCCACACAAAATCAAGTGTTCCCATTTGCAAATCAAAGCGAGGCCTTGAGGTACAACAGGGAAAACCCAGCTGCCACACCTGATAATGCATCTGTACTGATAATGCATCTGTACTTCTTATGGGACAAATTTTTCTGGGGGTCATAAGTCGTATTGGCTGGTATTGTGTGAGTGCCATATGACATAAAGGAAGAACAGTCCTGCTACGGCACAGCTTCCTCAAACTGGTGGCAGACATCATCTCTTAGGATAGATATGCAAACCTAATACAGGCTACCCGTGTCTGGACCTGCTCAGACTGCAATTATAGTATAAACAGTGATCACAGACTGGCTTTCCTCAGCAGCCTGGGCGTCAAACCTACCACATACAGGAAGGCAAGCACAGCCAATCCATTTGGTTTGTCTTTGGCTTCTTCAAAACTTGAGTAGTCAGCTGAGTTGTAATGGACAATGTGCAGCTGTAGGAAGAGAGACAGGGTCATTTAGCAAGAAGTGATAAATGGCTTCCTCGGTGCTTTAAAGGACCCAATACAGACTGAAGGGAGAGTCACCATCCCAATTCCTGCTGCTTGTGCCTCACAGCACAGCCAAATAGACCTTTAGTTTAACAGGTTTATGATGAGTGTGGACGAACAACTCCATCTTTGAAGGATATTAGTGCTATTGCAATGGCTCTTCTTAGTCTTCTGTGCCAGCACCATCAGGCTCAGGCCTTGCATTGCACCAACCACCTGCACTTATGGGAGCCCCTTTTCTCCCACTTGCCTCTGCATTGCTTCCTGCAGGCTTTGTGGGATGTAGCTTCCAACTTCCCAATTGCCAGACTTGCAACGCACCCTCCCTCCAGCCTGCTCCCTTCACAAGTACCTCTGCGAAGTATCTCATCCCGTCTATGGTGTGTTCAGAGCCGCTGGTCTCCAGGTCCAGGCCACCCCAGTGCAGATGCATCTGTACAGCTGTGTAGAGGCCTGGGAGGCCTCTGGAGATGTGCATGGTGGGTGGCAAATCAATCTGAACTGAAAAACAGGATTGGAGACAGGAATGGGTGCAGCCATGCCCATTCTTGTAGCTATGCTTGCAGTGCCTAGTGCTTTCCACCAATAACACCCTCTCTGAAATAAGCTGGCATAGCCATGTTCGGGCAAATAACTCCAGTATGCAAGGAAAACCACTGAAGCTTAAAGCTAGGTGTGCTTAAAATCTTTCCTGACCTCAGGCTTGTGCATCACAGACCACATCAGGCACATGGATGACTGGGCACTAGCTGTGTCTGCAGACTTTTTTTCCATTTGAGCAGCTCTGTGTTTTTCCTTAGGCACTAATAAAAGTGCTTTAATGCTCATCTCTCGCACAGTACATCACATCTTGCAGGGCTCTGCACAGATTTGTTAACTACTTTATTTCCAAGGAAGAAAACAGGGATAGAAATTAACAAAGTGACTGAGTGCAACTGCGCCTTTCTCTAGCATTTTTGCTCTGCAATTTGGACTCTTGTCCATTACTGCCTTACAGGTTACAGCACATACAGCCAGCCTATTTTCCCATCTCTGGCCTCTGAGGTGGTTGAATTAGAGGCAGTTGAATTAATGAGTTAAAGGAGGCCACATGTGGGGTCCCAGTTCTAAGAAAAATCTGCTACTGGAGGAAGTTGCACATACAATGCATGGATGATATTTTAATCTTCTAGAGCTGTGCGTGTCCTCACTGCCTACTAGAGGACCAATCCTGTTTAAAAAACAATGTCCAAATGCCAAATACAAAAAGCTTCATTAGCCTAAGGTTATCTGTGTGAGTGTGTCTGCACAGATGTGGTAAATAGGTGCAAATTCCCTGCGCAGACACTCTGCACTACTGCAAATAGGCTTTATCAGGTGGGATTTAGCCTCGTAATTATACAACTAGAGAGAAAGTGTAGCTGGTTTCTTAGGTGAGATACTCGGTCTTCAGCTCCTGAGAGCCTGTAAGGAGAGCCCTGCCGATAAATCTGTCTCGGGTCCCTTTCAGATCTGCTGAATGTTTTCTGATGTGGCCCAGTGGAATATTTTCCTTGAGAGATATTGCTACCCTCTCCCATCTCACTGAAGCCAGTAGGAAAACCTAGCCTGACTTCACAGGAGCTGTGAATAAGGACAGTCATTTTGCCTTTGTGCTTTTCTAAAATACCCTGTACCAGAAAAATCATTGTTTTGGTGTTAACAAAAGAATAGGAAAATACACATGTGCAGTCAGAGATCTGAAAGCTAAACTGGCAGGAATGAATTTGTAGGCAGTCAGGGTAGCAATGCTGACATGAGAGCTCCTAACTGAATGTTGAGCTTGTGTGGGTGACAAACAGGAGTACTTATTCATTTTGATTTTTGGAAATACAATCACAACGGTCTTTCTCTGAAGGCAGTATGTCTCTCATCATTTCCTTGCTCTCACTCCATATTTCTCTGTTACAGAGAGGAAGAAAGGACTGTCGTGCAGGATTACAGAGCTACCCGCTTTATTTTCCAAACACCTTTCCCAAAATACTCATTCCCTCCCCACTGCAGCTATTAGAAAATTCTTTCATTGCTCATCTGTAGTCTAAAAGCATTATCCCAACAGTACCAGCTGATGAATTATTTAGGCAACGAATTACAGACTGCAGCAGGGGAATCCAGGACCTCCTAAATTATAAGCCTTGCCCTGAGACTGTGTGGCCAAAGGCAAGGCTTTTAACCCATGCTGTGCTTCAGCTTCCTTTCCTGAGACCTGAAATACCAATTCTCTGACTATAAGGGAGGCCTTCTCCTCTGTGGTGTACTTTGTGTGACCTACATCTAACCGAACCTCGGATGCAAACTTGCTACTGAACTAGGGTTCTCTATTCCTGTCACTTTTAGTTCTTATTATTGCACAGGGGCAAAAGATGCATTTTCTGAATGCAGAGAGGAGTCAGTATGTGCCAAATACCATTCACTACTATACTCCTGCAGTCTTCTAGTACACTGAAAGAGTCAATGAATAATGCTCTAGCTGCTTTTATCCCTTTTTAATGTCTAACAGAGAAAATATCTTGCAGAACCATAACTGCTTTTTATTTGTTTGGTTTATATATGTTTCTGGAGAGCTTTCCTGTGTGAATGAGGAAAACAGCAAAACTGGGAGAGCAGAATGGAGTGAGATGGCAAAGCAAAGCAAGGTGAGTTTATTAAAAAAAAAAAAGGGCATTGTCTGTGAATAGCATGTCAATCAGCTAAAATGAATAATCTGTTCCTGCACTGTCATGAGCTTGACATCCTCCCAGGATATCTGCTCAGCCAGGGAAGAAAAAACTTTCTGCCCCTACGGCAAAGCTGGCTCATTCCACTGCATTTCAACGTAGTGTCACTTGTTGGCTTCAAAAGGATTGTGATAATGTTCTAGGTATGGCAGAGTGCTGACACGAACATACAGGAGCTGTTCCTATATCCTGCATGTGCTGGGAAAATACATACCTGAACTTGTAAGGTCTCCTTTATACCCCAAACACAATGTAATAAGTGCATGCTACACTGCCCAGGTGAAACCTCCAGAGAATACACCACAGCCTACTTTATAGCTTAAAAGCAGAAAGCTGTCAGGTTCAGGTATTTCTTCCATCAGCTGTCTCAGCAGGAAGGGACCTTCTTTTTCCCATTGAATGCACTGCAGGACTAAACCCGGTATGATGCACAGAAACCTGGACTCATCAGTGCAGGATGCTAACAAAGTGATGTGGATAAAAGAGTTGGGTTTTAAGGACAGACCTACCATTAAAGACACCTGCATTTAAAAAATGTAAGGCCTTTGCTTTGCTGCTGGTGGCCTGTCCCCTGCACTGTTGGCTGCCAGCATCACCTGCTGTCATGGAAATGGTGCATGGGAGGTCCCTGGATGCTGCATCTGCAGCGATCCATGCATGGACCAAGCCATGGCTCAGGGGGCAAAATGGGGCTGAAGAGGACAGGCAGCGCTTGCTTCCTTGTGCCTTACAGCTTCTCTTTCTGACAGAAAGGTGACTGACGGCTAGAGCTGCTGCAGGACTAAATGAACTCCTTGAGCTGTATGCCCTGATTTCTGTTTCAGGCTGCTCCTTTGTCAGCAATGATTTCTCAACCAGCTCCTCTTTTTAGGTAGGTAATGAGAAGGTCAGTCTTACCAGAGTGACCGTTGTTGGTCATTATGAAATCCCCTTGCAAAGGCTCATCATAACCCCTCAGCTCCAGCTGCAGCAGCTGGGGGTTGTACCTCACTTTTTTCCTCTGGATGTCAATTGGAGATTGGTGCTTGCCAGCACAGTCTGCAAAGTGCTTTCCCCAGTGCTCTTCATCCAGCTCTCCTTCTGTGTAGAGGAGAAGCAAAGCAGGTTATTAGGATGTGGTGAGAACTGCTCTTAGCTCAGGAGTCAGAAAACTCTCCTCATTTGCCAGCAGGGCATGTCAGTCTAGTTATTATAACAACAGGAGCTGCAGCAATAAAAGGTTGCTCTGCCTTCCCTAGAGTGAAAATACACATTATTCTGTCTGCAGGACAACTGTGCTGCAAAATAAGAAACCTGCATTGCAGTAATAGCTTACTGATGGCTGGAGACTGAACCTCCACCAAAAGAGAAGCAGTGTTTATATAGAAATGAGGATTTAAATGGGTCTCGACTGCCAAAGGTGTGGAATCAGGTTCTCAACCAATGTGAGAGTGAACAGGACCAGGGCAACAGGCAAGAAGTCTCTGCTTAGGATCAGGAACTGGCAGCAAATTTGCTATTTTTAACTAGGGAGAGAGAGAGCTAACAAAAGAAAAATAGGAGTGAAATGGTTTAAATAAATGGAACCTTTTGTATGTTTTCTGGGATAGGAGTGGTCTGGGCTGGCTTTCATGTCCTGGGTGTGTTTTTATTCAAACCTACCCCTCTCCTAAGCACAGCGCTATGCCTCTTCCCAGCGCTCCCTTTTTATACACAACAAATAATGAGAAAGTGATTCATTGCTTTTGTGAGGCAGATCCTGATGTGGAATAGGACCTGGGCATCCCAATTTTGGGATTCAGTTGATTGCTCTGAGCTCTTGATGCCACTTCAGCCCCCAGGCCTAATAACCCCTAAAGGTCATGCCAAGTGTTAATGCCAGTTCCTTTTCCTGCTCAGCGTCACTAGCTCAGACACAAACCTTTGACATGGGACTAAGAACTACAGGTCCTAGCTTCACCTGCACATGCTTATTATCTCCGCAACTATTTAATACTAAAAACCTCCTGTGGTCATCTGTGGAGGAAGCAAATGTGTAGCAGACCTGGCCTGCTGGATGCTATCCTTTTTCCAATGGCTCTAAGCCTCTTAGCCCTAATTTGAATCTTCCCTGCAGAGATCTGGGGTGCTGCTGAAACTATTAACAAATGTTTGAACCCTTCAAGGCTATTTGCCCTCTCCACAGTGATATATTTAGGACTTTAAGCATAAGTAGAAATTTTAATGCCATCTCTGTCATGGCTGCGACTGACAATCAGTATGGAAACCTTTTCTTCTTCACCCCAGAACTGCAATATATTGATCAATGTCAGAGTCGTGTCTGTCTGAGACAAACAGAGCTAGAGCTAAGGAATAATCATTATGTGATTGTTGAACTCACTGACTTCAAATCCTGCAGAGATGGTTTGGAAGGACAGGTGATTGTTTTAAAAAGAAAATAGTTCGAATCTACTTCATCATCTTCCTAATTTTCAAATTATATTATAATTATGGCCACACTTGGGGATTTGTTACTATCTGACAATTCTTTTCTTCTTATTTCATTTAAGCAGTGTCAGTTTGCAGGTAATTGTTTCCTGACATTGATTAAATATGGGGGGCTTAGGAGATGCAGACAGCCTGGCCAAAAGAAAATCCAGAGAGAACTTCTGCAAACAGCTTAGTGTCCTAATTGCAATATTGTATCTGTTCAACAATTTCCTTTGGTTTAGCCTAATTCCCAGCCCAGTGAAGATCATAAAAGCACTACCATTTCCTTCAATGAGCTCTGCAAACAACCTCCTGAAACAAATGAAAATCAGATAAAATTTCACAAAATATATAAATACATAACTAAGCACTTCTTAGTGATCTGTACTGCACGGGCTATAACAATAAAATAATGAGCAGGCAGTATTTAAAGCTTTTCCTTCCAGGATCATCCAAAGGGCAGCTTTTATTCTAACCCATTGTAAAGATTTTCCCCATTGTTTGAACCTCATTGGTTAGGACACATTGTCAGAGTTGGCAGACCACACAAAGGAGTAAAAAGGGGTGACATTGAAGAGAATCACTTTCAAGACACACAGGCATCAATAAAGTGGAATAAATTAGCTGCTCTGTGGAGATCTTTCACTAAGGGAAATAGAGTCAAGCTGAGTGTTGCTTCTGCAGTACAGAAAGGATGGGAGCATCTTTAGCAAGCTGGCAGTCAGTAGCAATCCCAAACCAGCCTCATTTTTCATTACCTTTGTATGTCCAGTGCACGAGGTGAGAGCAGCTCAGATGCACCAGGAGCAGGTGGAACAAGACAGCTGTGATCCACATGTCTCTCGCTGTATCTGCAGTCGGAACCAAGATGGGGAGTGCATTTCTTTAAAAATCCTCAGGAACTGTAAATACCACTTTACTCCAGGTCTGGCCTTTCCAGCACCCATCGGCCCTTCTCCTCACCCATCCAAAACAATAACAACAAACAATGCCACAGAGATATTTTACTTGGACAGTTAGCTTTAAACACTAACGGTACTTTACTGATCCTCTGAACCAAGCTGCCCGTGCAAATGGAACAGGTTTTCCCCTGATGGCCAAAGCTGATGGCCTCGGAGTCACGGTCCGACCCCAGCTGCTACACACTCTGCCCACTTTTCCTGTCCATTCATTCCCGATGAGCTTCATTGCAAGTATCTGTAAAACAGTGCTTTGTAAGCAAAGATACCAAACACAGATCTCAAAACACTGTCCTGAGGTGGCCAACTGTTTCCTTGTTACACAGAGGAAGGAGCCAAGGCAGAAGGCATTTAAGGGACCGGTTTTCAAAAGTGCTGAGCATTCACAATCTTATTAGAAGTCAAAATTGTAGACACTTAGCTCCTTTGAAAATCAAACTTCTGAAGCCAGATTTAAAAGTGCTCCACACCCACAAGCCTAGTATTTCAAAGCATTTTGCTTTCAACACCTTCCCTAGTCACTGAAAATCCAGTTTTGAATGTGAGGCATTTCCAACCTTTGGAAAATTCGGAGTGCTGAAAAACCGTTTAGATACAGGCACGATACAAGATAATGAAACCCTGGTGGCTTTTTAAAAAACATACAGGAATTCAAATATAAACTAGCAGGTATCAGATGTCTAAATGCTCTTGTGGACTTCAGTAGCTGCTCTGTATATCTTCAGATGCTTGAGTTCCTTAAAAATATGTCCCAAGCAAATAATTGCCCAAGGTCCAGTAAAAAAGTCATTTGGCAGACCAGGGAACAGACCATGGATCTTCTGCCTGCCTTTTTGTATCCTGTTACTAGGCAAATGTCATTCCCTTTGAAAAGCCTTCTCCTCCCTCCAAGAATTACACACTACCAACAGCCCTTTCTGCCCAGCAGCGCCTCCCAACCCATAAACCCACGGTTTAATAACAAAAGGGGAGCAGAAATCTCCCCAGGAGTGGAATTTTCACCTGGTACTGAGAAGAGCTACAGCTTCCACCAAATGCAGTACAACTTTGCTGTTGATTTTAGGTGACAGGCAGCAATACAAAACATTTGGCAAGAAAGCTCACATCAGTGAAATCTCAGCACTTCACTTGCAATAATATTTGCAATCATTATTTTCAGCAATAAGGTATGTAATAACAGCAATTCAACAGTAAGAGCCATAGGTGAGTTACAGATGTCACGTGAACTCAGGTTTCTAGGATTAGACTGTGCTGAAGAACCGAAGCAATTTTTTTATTCAAAATCTTATTCTTTGCGAGTGAATTGTTATCATTAAAAGGCCTTTCCGGGTTTGCTGTTTTGTGCAGTGCATATTTAATCTTTAGGAACTGCTGTAATATTGAGGTGATTAACCAAATGTGTGTTTTTCCCTCTCTCCCCTAAAGAAGTCATTTATTCTGACAGTTGCACTGAACTGTGTAAGGACTAAACTAATCAAATATGCCCTGCAATGCACTTCATAATCCTTGTGTATCCAGTTGGGTAATAGGCTTTGAAATTAGCTGAGGGAGAAATTTTGGGGGTTTATACCTGTTTACACTCCAGGATTCCACACAGCAGCACGAGGGTGTGAACAAGAGTCAAGAACAGCAGGTCACCTCTGCACCAAAGCAGCCCTCCTGTCACCCTGCCTGTGTGTGCATGCCAAGAGTGTTTAAATGGATGTCATTTAGGGACAAGCTGTTTCTCTTGCCTGCACTTTATCGATCAGCTAGCCCAGTCTGCACAAAGGATTTGAAACAAAGCCCATTTGGGAATGTACTGCTGCCAGGAAACTGGAGATGACAGTGAATTAATTTTTAATGGAGCTTTTGCAACATGCTAAAATTGTGACATTTCACTTGACATCAGCAGGAGCTGTGGGTGCTCAGCACATCCGAAAACCACATCTCTGTTAGCTCAAGTAAGCTTCCCCCAAATTAGTGGCTACTCTGGAAGACACAGCAACCTGGGGAGAGGATTTACTAAGGGCACTAAGTATGAATCTGTTTCAGAGTTATGACAGAACAATAATTTTAATTAAACTCTTTAAATGTATTTGAATATTAAGCTTCTAACTACAAGCTGGATAATATGGAAGGAGTCCTTCTCCTGTATAAAGTATTGCACATGTCAACAGTTGCTTATTGGTTCTTGGAGCTATAGCTTTTTTTAGTGTAGATGGTATTAAACCTGGCTGGCTTGAGGCTTGTCTTTATTAGTCATCTGTTTTGCTACCTCAATATAATTGCTAGAGAGAAGTATGGACGTAGTGCCTAGGAACTCCAGATATCAATGGCAGGAATGTGCTTGAAGTAAACTGGTGTTTTACAGGTGAAGAAGATTGTAGGTCTAACAGGAATCATCTCTGCACCCAAATTTAGCCAATGGGAACATCTAATGTCGGATATCTCAGCCATGAATATTCTTAGCATGATTTCTTCACAAAGGCAGGCTACTTTCACACAGATGCAGTTATACAGACTTCAGCCTCCCCCCCTCCTGCCCCGACTACAGTAGGAAATAAGCCTTTAATCCCACATCATTGGCTTCCATGCACTTCACTTTTATCTCTACAGTTTTCCCTGACTCTTTGCCATCTTTTAAATCCTGCTTCTCCCAAGCTATTCCCTCTGTCCTCGCTGGCCTAAAGCTCAGCTCAAGTCTGACTTTCAGATCCGTTCTGAGTGTTGGTGCTACCTCATTAAAACCTTGACATTGCATTGAAGTAGCTGGCTCAATACCTCAGTGCTCCTTTGACACAGAACTTGAAAGGGTTAACTCCTTTCCCTCTGAGTCAGCGGGAATTTCATCAGGGGTTGCAGTAATAGCCGCATCACTCCCAAGTCCAGCAAACATTTGACCAGGAACAGGCTGTTTGATGTGAGACGGACAGATTGCCTTCAATGAGGCTATCTGGGTTTTCATAAGGGAGTCTAAAACCTCTTCAAATAGAGCTCGCTGCTGAAGTCATGCTGGATGAATAGAAGTATCCAGAGCCTACACAAGTTTTACGAAAGACAAAAAGCAGGTAGTGCCGGTAGGCCCAAACCCATGAGTAAAGCTGGCAATAGCTGTGCGGATTGAAACATGAGATCCTTTTATTCCACAATTCCTGTAATGTTTTTACATCTTCCTTCCAAAACTGGCCCTTGCTTCTTTGAAATTTTGCCCATGCTTTTTTTTTTTTTTTTTCCCTTTCCCTTTTTGCCCCCTGGCTTTCAACTACATACAGAGATCACAGAAGTCAGGGGTAGAAAAGCGCTAGAATTCATTTCTCCAGTTCACACAATCCCTTTAGGCCTCCTTCCTCTTATATAATATTTTGATGTGCTTGGCTAAATTCACCTTCTACTGATATAAATTCAGATACATTTGTTGATTCTACTGAAGCTTAGTGATAGAAACGGGCTTTGAGGCAGTCAGAGATAGACACTGAAGGTTTACACCAGTGTTCCTAAAAGCAGGATTTGCCCATTTTAAAGCAGAGAGGTAGCTACCTGCAGTTCATTGTCAACCTAAATTTTCTTTTGCTCAGTTTCAGCCAATTACTCTTAGTTATAGCTATAGCCCTTGAATTCTCTTAAAATACATTTCCCTCTTTAATGTTCACATCAATTCTGGGGTGGTTATCACCTCACCGCACTACGAGCATGAGCAGCCTTTCACTCGCCATTTCCCCAAGGTGGCGAAAAGGACAATGTGATGCTATAAAAAGAAGATAACGTGGTCAAATAATCCCCTTCATTTTCATTTCCAGGAAACGTAATTACAGTTCTTGTAATGTCTATATAGGTCTGCTCTACAGACTTTGCTGCGAGTGGCTTCATGTCCTGGATCTCTAGTTGAGACTTTGAACAAAACAAAGTGTGAAGGGAGGATTAGGAAGGGGGAGGTCAATCTTCCCTCTGCATTTAGTGTGAGGTACACAGGGACGTGGCCTGAGTGTGAGGGTTGAAGGAGTGTTGTCAAGAGCCAGCCTGGGAGAAATTTTCATCATACCGGGGCTCTATGCTGTGGAGTGGATGGTGGTGGGATAAAGAAGGAATAACTCAGTGACAAGACAGCTTGTCAGCACGTGCAAATACCTGTCCACCTTCTCAGACACTGTGTTATTAGTATTTTACACATATCTGCACCTCCTTCTACAAAAATTTTCATTTTGCTCCTGATGTCCCAGTGTAATAACATGCAGAGGAAGCACAGTCGCTGCTCAGTCTCTCTGAAAATCAATATTAGCAGTGCATAAACACAGAAGAAGACCCCAAGCCCCTTAACAAACAAACACTCTTCACAGAACAAATAATGGCTCTGGAAATGTGGCTGTTGCCCACTGCTGGGTAAGCACTTTTCCTTTCTTATTTCAGCTGCATTGTGTATTGAGCAGCTGTGACATCCAGTGGCCAAACACAATACAGTTGGGTTTGGTACAGAACTCTTCATACATGGTAACAATAACAGAGCCCTTCCATTGCACTTTTCATCTTCAAAGATCTGTACAAACAGTAATTCATTAGCCCCTACACAGCTCAGTGGGGCAGATGAATGTAGTGACCCTAAAAGTATACAGGAGAAGGGGAAACCACTCTCCAAGCTCTCCACAAGCATGTCAGTCAGCCCTCCAGGGTGGTGAAGAGCCTGCCCTAGGGCCAGAGTGCAGGACCTTCACCCACCACTGCAGAGAGCAGCTGCTGAGAGATAATGGATCAGAAAGGTGCAGCTCATTCAGCATCTGATGAAGAGGCCAGACCTGAGGGAAGGGTCTTTTTCGCTAGAGCAAGAGAGCCCATGGCTCGGGACTGGGGAAAGCTACATGAGAAGACACGGCAGGACCAGAGCTGGTTTGGAAGAGATGCTTTGTCAGAGGCCTGGCCAGAGGAAAAGGCTTCTGCAGTGATTTTCTGAAGATGTCAGAGGACTTTGTTGATAGATGTGGAAGGTAGAGAAGGGAGCGCAAACATGGATTTGGATTAAGAAATACAGTGGTGGAACCAAAGAAATGTGACTGTAATGAGATCCCAGCGGTTAACTGGGATTCCTGTGGTGACAGGAAGATACAGAAAACAAACCAGTGGAAAAGAGGAGCTGGGTGTCACCCATGAAGCAGGGCATCCCAGACTGATGCTAGCAAACATCTATTCCACAAAGAGAAAGAAAGAAAAAGACCAAGAAATGGGTTTTCACAGGCCCACGTTAATGGGGAGGAATAGTGGGTATAAAGCCTCTGCCAGAGGTTTAATCATAGCATTTAGTGCATCTGCTGCATTTCAGACTTTGCTCAACTCTTTGCCTGTGCTTGAGGTATGTGCTGAGGGAGCTGAGTGTGTGGGCCAGAGCGTGTTTGCTGAGCTGCTTACAGCCTATGAGAGTTAGTTTTCAGTGAGTGTTACAGGTGCAGTTACTCCATATCCCGTAGAGTGTAAGAGCCAGGAAGACATGTAAAAGTTATGTGTCTAGGTACGAGTTTGCCACCTTAAGCTTTCTTTCTAGCCCATGCAGAGAAACAGCCTTGATACAGATGCTGTGTTTTATATGGGTATCTTTGAAGTCTACCCAGACATGCCTGTTTCCTTTTGATTATGAAAGCAGACTTGCATGACTCAGAGATCCAAACTATGGACAGATGCATCCAGTTTCAGAGATCAAGAAATCGGTCCCCATTTTCCCCAAGTTGTCTGTGCCCCAGTGTTTGCTTGCTCAGAACTGCAGTGTTTTTTTGGTGCAGGCCAGGTCCATGCAGGGACATTCAGGAAGAGCAGAAGCGCCCACAGCCCCTCCTCTCCCAGTAGCTCATCACCACTGCACTCTGCCTGTGCGAGAGGGGGAAGGCCGTAGGAGCTAAAAGTGATTCCCATGAGAATGAGGTTGATTTTTAAGGCAGGAAGACAACATGAAGGAAATTTAAATCCTACAGTCTGTGCTGTACCTGTTCTGTGGCAAGAGAATCCTGCTTGATAACCCTTGTGCTTTACATAAGTGTTATGCACTCATTAAGAAAACAAATGAGTTGTTATTGCTTTAGTCATACTGGTTTTTTCAGGTTTCCATTGTAAAAAAAAAAAACCAACCCTAAATACCCAATATAATTTCTTAATGGCTAATCAATTCCTATCTTGCTTTCCCTTTTATAGCAGAATATATTTCAAAGGGAGAGGGAGAGACCTGCTCAGCAAAGAGTCTCGAACACCCTGTAAGAGGCAGTGCAAGACTTGCACACTGGCCTCTGTAAAGGGGATTACTTAATGGGTTTGTCATGGTTTGAATGAGCGGCTATGGCCTTTGGATGCACAATTCCTGGCAATTAATATCCAGCTGGTTTAAAAGCTTTCAGTCTCACCTCAAATCACCATATCAGATCATTAGGTGCTGTGAAATGTACTCTTTGGTATTAGCACCCTGATTTGTGCGTTGGTTCACTTCCAAGTAACCCTTCACCATCACCTGAAAATGGATGTAGTAGTTTTATATGTAGGTTAGCATTTACAGTAGTTAAAAAGTAGCATATTTTTTCCTATTCCAGCCATCTTACCTGCTTTTTTGTTGTTGTCATGGTTGTTGTGCAGTAATGTTCCATTTTAAAGAAAATATGTTCAAAGTATTCTGCCTAGTACGTGAGTGTCTAACACAACTCTTGTATACTTGTGCAGGCTGATGGTTGACCCATGCTACGTATTCATAGCTACACACAAACCTGTGTCCATAGTATCACCCCTCAAAAATGGCCAGTTAGTTTAATGTTCTGCATCTTCAGCATCCATTAAACCCCCTTTAGTACTGAATAAACCCTGAGCACCCATTTCATAGAAAGTCAGACATAAAATTCTCTGGCCAAGGTTTGTAAGCTCCCTGTCCTGTCCCTGCTGACTTGCAAACTGGGGGCAGTAATTTCCATATTAAATTCAAATCCCAAACCTACCGCAGCCAGCTGGAGTTGGAGAAAATCAGAAAACAGACTGTCAGGTGAGATAGCAGGCTGGGGTTCCTGCAGCCATGCAAGGTTTGTCACTGATAGCAGATTCTCACTGACGACTCTTAGTTTAATTTTTGTGCTGTAGCTGCAAATTTTCTATATGAGGACCTGAAAAGATCTAATTCAGTCTAGGTCCTTCCCTTACCCCAGTCATTGTACTAAAGTTACTTTCAGGCTGGCTATTAAATGCAGGAACTGGTGGCTTTTAAATCGTTTTCAGGATGCTAACCAGTCCATCTCTAAAATCCTGGGAGAAGACAGGAGAATCAAGGGAAGCAGTGGAAGTTGCGAGCATTACGAAAGACATCAGGTCTGTCATCTGAAGTCATTTCATTATTCATGTGCCTAAGACCTGTGGTGTTTAATTGCTGAGTTAAGCTGTAAGACAAAAGCATGACAGAAAAGGGGGATGAGAAGCAAGAGAGAAGGATGTAAAGTCAGAGGAGGTTTTGAATGCCTGGAAGAAAACATCTTAAATAGTCATTCAATAATTTTAATAGACACCCAGAAACAGCATCAGTCAGACCCTGCCATTACCTTTCCAATGAACGTTCCTTAAAAATACCACGATCTGCAGAGTCGATGAAGAGAAGGAATCTGAGCGACGGCGTGCTGACTTCTGCATCCGATTGCTTTCCTCCGGAGATCTCACCTTGACTGTGGTGACGTAGTAACGCAGTCAGAAAGCCTCATTCATAAGGCCACTTAGATGCAGGACTGCTTTTCAAAAAGAAACTTATCAAAATATAAACAGGCTGGCACTTGCAGAACTGTCGGATAGAGCAGATGAGGGTGGTGCATACACAGCGAACCAGACACATGTTCTTCAGGTGTTTTGTGAGGCACTGGGGAGAAAGAGAAGTCCCTGAGTATTCAGGAAGCGTTTTCAAGGTGCTACGAAAGCTCACGCCCTGGAATGCACCCTACACTGCATAATGGTTATTAAGCATATTAATGCACCGGCAAACAAGTCCTGATCTGCGGTGGTTCTGCTCCCTGCCTTGGCATCCTCAGCCGTTTGAACCACTGATTTCACACTCTGCAAAGCTCTGAACTCTCCTGCCCAACCACTTTAAACAGGGAAGGAAAAGGCTGGCCTAGTCAGCTTCTGTGCTCATGAGAATGTTGCAAGCAATCAAAAAACTTACATATATTACACTTATAATTTTACCATCGCCTGTAAAGCACAAGGAATAACTAGGCCTTGCAATGGAAGGGGATTTTGATCACGAGAATTGTTTTCCATTTCTGGGTGGTGGGTGCCTGTAAGCCAGATCTGTGTTGGTGTTTTTTTCTCCATCTGCTCCATCAGCATGTTATACCACTGTGTTAGTGTACTTGCGTGGGCTGTCGAACTGGATTACTAGCTACAGTGGCTTTATGTTTCTTGAAACTCCCTGTTCCCAGTGTCTACCCCATTAGCCATACATCCCCCTCCCAAACCATGAAAGAAATATATTATTTTAAAAGAGTGCACTGAGTATTTGATTAACTGGTAACAAGCCCGGATTCCCACAGAAACTCATAGCCTTGGGGATGCTGAACTTTTTCTTTAGAGAAAGAGGAAAAGAAAAATCAGGCAGGATACATGACTGAGCAGTGGCATTTTTAATATCAGCTCTGACTTTTACTTTAATATGTATGGAACAGTGCAATTTTAAATCTGCTGATCCAGGAAAAATTATACCAACACCTGAACAGTGCCAGACTTCTGATCATGGATGCCTGATCAATGCTGCCTCTAGCTACTGTAGTGCCAGTGTCTTCAGCTGTGCCCTCTCTTGCGGACACACGATTCAGTGGAGCGGACACGGCTCTTGGCACGGCGTCTGTGGCCAGAACTGCGAGTGAATCCTGCCTGCCAGGGATGGACCGTGCAAGTAGCAGGGGGATTCAGGTTCTCAGCGCACGGCTTGTTGCTCACACTCCAGCAGAGGAAATTTGCTTGCTTTGTGCTGGTTTTGTGGTCACAAGGAAAGAAGAGCCTAGGCAAGGGACAAGTGGGAGAGTTGAGGCTGGTCTTCTACAGCCAGTCCTCTCGCACAACTTTGGTTCGGCTGAACAGGAATACGGAGATGCAAAAGCCTCAGTGCTCTGCCTCCCAGGCCAGAGGGTTTTCTTTACACTCCACTTCTGCCCGACACCAAGCTAATTATGACCTTTCATAATACGTCTTCTATCCCCAAAGAGCATCCTACCATATTTCACCATCAGTCTTTTGCTCAACTATTACAATGTTGAATTTCCTTTGGCGTTAAGCTTTCTTGTGCTCCATCTTTTCTAGTTCATTGTAAGACTCAGCACCTCTACATGATTTTCCATGCATAGCAATCAAGGGACTTTTACAAAGCGCAAAGATGGTAGAGCATGTCTAATCCAGCAGTTATCCAGCATAAAATTCCAGTTTTATGATTTCCAGCATCTGATTGCTCAGGAGCGTGTTTTTGCAGGGAGTGCTCCCCTCTCATGCCTTTGCACCAGGAAGGGTAAGGCTCCAGGATAAGTCAGGAGCTACTGCCAAGGACACAGCTATAAGGGGTATAACATGCCGATTTGGGGAGGTTGGCACTGCAAAGAATCATTTACCTATAAAGTGACAGTTTAATTCCAAGGCTTTTCCTGGCCAATATTGCTTTATCTCAGCTGTGTGCAACCCAGCAGCATTTCAACCTGATTCATGGCTGTGCAGCCCACATGAATCTGCACCCCCAGCAAGGCAGAAAAAGCACAAAAAACCATCACGCAGTGCTGCTCTGGGCATGTCACTGTCACGAAACAGCTTGGGTTTCAAACGGCATCTGCTTGCTAGAAGCCTAGGAGTCACGCAGGGGGGCCTCATGGGGTACTGTGTCAGCATGGCGTGCCTAGGGAAGGCGGTCAGTTCAACAGATTTCCTTTGCTTTTTATTAGACTTAAAGCTTGTCTCGGGGGGATGTTCTCAGGAAGGAAAGAAAAACGTGCCCAGAAGAAATGATCAGTCATAGTCGGGCTGGAAGGGCGAGGCAGTTCTGGAGCAAGCACAAACACAGCTAACTTTGCAAGCAACAAAATGGCTTTGTATGGTGCAGTCAGGATGAACTGGGCACTGTCAGACCCCTGGAGCCCCTAGACTCCAACTCCAGGCTTGGGGAACTTCACAGGTTTGATGTTATGTACTTGAAATACTGCAGAGCCAGGCCCCCATCAGTCTGAAAGCAGGCTGTGTAGTGTCAGGTGAAATGGGAGGAAGAAAACCCAGGGGAATTGGGAGTCCCCATGGGATTACACGCATGGGTCTGGGCAAGTGTCCCAGCAAGGCAAAGCGCCGGTCCCTGCTCGGGCCTTCACGCTCTCACAGCTGGCGATGGTGCTCTGCCTTGAACAAGAGCAATCACGTCCATGAGTGAAGGCTCAGAGCACGGGAAGGTGAGAAGGGACAAGACCGTGCCTTTCCCAGGTCAGCCCAAGGCCTTGTTCAAATGTTTTGACCTTGCAATGGGATTCTCCTCATTGCAAACTCCCTTCTGCGGTGCGATATGTGACTATCTCTCAGTTAAAAAATCTTGGAAGAAAAACAGGCTTATGGGAAGCGTGGACACAGCTATTCTCCATAACAAACCCACAAAGACCTTGTGTTACAACTGCAACTTATCTAACGTAACCAAAGCAGTATATTCCCTGGGAGCCACACCACCGGGGAGAGCCTGGAGGAGTGGTGGCAACCAGGGCTGAGGGGGAAGGAGGCATGTCCCCCACCAGCACCTCACACCCCCACGGTCCAACGTCGAGGTGGAGTGGGGCCTTGCCAAGCCAGTTGCAGGGAGCAGCTACCGGCGGGGAGTTGGATAAATAAGCCCAGGAAGTAACAGGATCCCTCTGCAGTGCCGCAGCTGGGAACAACTCATGTGAGTGGTCACGTTCTTACTGAACACCATGACGCCCCTGAGTCCATAGAAAGTTCAGTATTACTTTCCAGGGATGGAGGCTTTGCTGATCACAGAGCACCCAGTTCATTCGGTGGTGTGTGGTTCATACTTCACCATAATCAGCAGACTAAATAATTATCAATGAATAATTTGATGGTTTTTTCAACATCCATGGGGGGACTGGAGCTTTTCAGCAGCATGAGTCACTCCATTTTGGCAAAGTCTTTAATTCTGTGGCCTGGTGTTGAGCTCTGTCCCGCTCCATCATTTTTTGATCATGACATGGTCTTCAAGCAGGTGTCTTGGGGCATCGGATGCCCTTGTGCAGACCCAGGCAAAACACCTGAAAAAGTTTTTGTTCCCGTTGGCACGCTAGTATCCGAGGTGTCATAACGGATGGCATGAATGCTCCTTCTCCACCCCAGGAAGTGGAACGGTTATTCACTTCAAAGCAAAAATGTATTGTGTTTGTAATTAAGCTTTTCCTAGAACTAATACCCCCTCCTCCTCTTCCCAGCCTCCCTCCTGTCAGCGTGCCGCCTTCTTGCCGGTTTTAGTCACTGTTTCTACGTCCACGAGCACGCGGGGACGGGGCTTCAGCGACACGGCAGCGCCAAGCTGAACCGCGCGCTCGTCGGGTCTCGGCAAAACCAAGGCCCAGCTTCCAGTTTTAGCGACAATAAACACGGTAAATTCCTCCCCCCTCTCCCCACAAAAGTCAGCGTACCCCAAAGGAACCGTTTCTTTGCCCACGCCAGCAGAAAAGCCCTGCGGATGTCACTGGCGCAAGGGTTTGCCACACAAGGGGGAAAACTTCCTTAGTCCCCCCACGCACCCGGCCCCCCGTGAGCCCGCCAGCTCCCCCCTTGACACGCGTGGGCCGCGCTGGGGGGGGCGGGCGGCT
>WAAD01043360.1:10819-41386 GCA_013389945.1 Fregata magnificens | reverse complement strand
GCTGTGGGCGTGCTTCCCGCCGCGCAGCGCGGCAGCCGCATTGCGGGGGCGGGGGGAGGCCTGCGCCGGCCTTAGCCCCGTCAGCGTGCGCGGGGGAGGGTAAAATCTGGGGAATACGGTGGGTCAAGGCTGCTTTCAGAGGCAGGGTTTAACCTCTCTCTTAATCATTAACAGTTGCTCTCGGATTGCGTGTCGTGATTTGGACCTTCCTCTCTTGAGTGGCGGTGGATGTCCTTCAGCTTCGCATCTCAAATATTTAATGTTTGTTGTCAGCACTCAAATCTGTGTGCCTTAGGTCTCCCGGTGGGCTTAATTAAGTACTAGTTATCTCAAAGGCGGTAGTTGTGGGGAGTAGCACCTGACAACTCGATGTGCATCTCTGGATGTTAAAGTGTGGAAGAAAAATTGCTTCTTAACCAGCTTGCCTCGTGCAGGGTTGCAGGAGAGGATCTTGGTCTTTCTCCTGTTCCGTTACTTGACTGCTGAGTCACAGGGCAGGGCTATGACTTTCTGAGCCTGGCAGGAAGTAGTGAAGTTTGTCATCCAAACCCACAGATTGAGGCAATGTAGTTTCATGTCTCCATCTTATTAAACAATGAGAGAGAAAGTAGTTCAACATGTCTGTGACTTATTCCCTGCCAGGTGTTATTTAAAACACATTGCATCATGTTGTAGAGCATAGAGGTGGATTAATACCACGTGGAGCGCAAGGGAATAGGTTTGGAAGGTGCCCCTCTTGGTCCACATTCGTTCAGTTTTTAGGAGTGCTTCAGCAGTAGAATTGATATATTAGGATTTAATATAGCGAGGCCAAAGGTCTAATGAGCAGTAAGTTTTGGGGTTTTTTTTCAGAGTGGTGGTGGTATGAGACTTGCAGTCTTACAGGACCTTTAAGTGTCATGTAAGACTTCCACTGATAACTGTATGGCAGTTCTGTAATAAGACGCTAACTAGGATAGTTCTTTCTATAGCCAAACTTTACTGTTGTTTTTTAATGTCCATTCAGGTGCTTGCAGTGCTCAGTCTTAACCCTGTCTTGATTTAAGAGAAATGTGGCTGCAAAATAGCTCACAAGTTACAGCTTTTAGTGATAAAGCTGGCTGTAAACAAAATCTCTGGAAATGATCTTAAGTTGGAGTAGTCTGCATTGGTGTTTCAGTACTGCATTCCCTGTGCAGAGCACAGGATCTGATAGGGAGTAAGTGGTGATTTCTTGGACTTAAACTGATAGTGAAGCTAGTACTTGGAACTGGCAGTGGTGCATTGGGCTCTAATTTAGCCTTGAAGTAGGTAACATCTGTGTTCCTGGGAGCCTCAGGAAAGCTAGTGTGTTTGTGATTCTTCTAAAGGGAGATGCTGACCTTGCCAGCAGATTATAGTACAAAAAACAGTTCAAGGCAATGCATGCATTAAATACCAGTCTGGCATTTGTGCGTGTTTGGCTAGCTCCATCACTGACTACAAAGGTCTGGAGCAGGCAGTGCTACTGATGAGCTCTCTTGCGTTCAGTTAGCATTTCCACAGCTAGACCTGTGTGTGGGCTGACTCTCACTTTCTAGGTGAGTTGGCTGACTTGATTGGGGCAGAACACATAATGCTCAGCTTGTGATGAGCTAAACACCATCAGATTTTTGCCCAGGAATAGCTCAGTGGGAAAACTTAAACACAGAAGTGAGGGGGTTTGCAAAATGAGCCAAAAAAAAAAAAAATGGTGTGAGGAATTTCTGGAATGGCACAGTGCTGTGAAATGCTCCCTTCTAAAGAAAAGGGAGGGACTACTAGAGAGGTCATTTGTCAAGGACGCTTGAGTAATGTCAAACCTGGCAGACATTCCCAATGGAAGCTCTTGTAGTGTGTATTCCTGAAGTGCCACCTTCTTTGTGAGGGTGAACAAACAGTTCTTGCATTGCACTAAGACTTCCTGTGAGATGGTTGTGCTGTCAAAGAATAAGGCACCTAATGTTTGTCCCAGAGCTGTGGTTCTGAAAATGAAAGCAAGGCATAGCAGGTGCCAGGCTAATAAGCTCTGAAAGCCTTTTTCAGATAAATGGGGATTCTTCCCATTAGCCATTGCTCAGTGCAGGTGCAGAAAGATAAGTGTTAGCATGGATGGGACTGATAACCGGAGAGTTGCAGGGATTTATTTCTAGCTTATAGATTTACTGATTAAAGTTAAGTAGTGGCAGCATGAAGGCCAGCTTGAACTAAGTTGACTTGCTTCTTAGGGCAGCCGTATCATCTGTCAGTGTGTGGGTCTTATTGTAAAATTGGCAATATCTAAAATCTTTGAGCTGCCTTACACAATATGCTGCTTAGAGGCAGGACAGCTGGAAGGGACATTTTAAAGCCAAGGGGACAAACCAAATGGCTACCAATGTTTTTAACGTGAGGAGGGAAAAATTTACTGTGGAGGAAGAATGAGTGTATGAAGTTCACCCCAGCCCCTCTGCCCCATTCTGTACAAGCAGCAGTATTTCTAAGGTCCTGGTTTTTTAACTTTGCAGTAACTGCAGAGAGATTCATGACCATTTCTGTAAACAGGGTTACCACCCACATTGCCTTGCCAAAAAGCCAGCTTCCAGATAGTTCTACTTCTGAGGCTGAGCTTTCTTTTCTGCAGATGAACTGGGTTTGGTGCCAGTCAGTGGCTTACGGTCATTTGTATGACTTGATTTTTGAAATGCAGCTGAGCTTACATAAGGCATTCCTTACTGCAGTTTTCTTAAGGAAAAGTGTATAGATATGTGAGAAGCAGGGAAAAGGAAGTATTCAAAAGATTGTGGTGATTTTTCTTTTAAGAGGAAAAGCTATTCCTGTAAATACACAAGACAGGGTCTAACTATTAATGCAAGTCCTTAATTAGAGCTGTGACTGTTTCTATTTCAGGATAGGTTACGTTTGGCTCTGAACAGCTGCTGTGCATGCTAAGAACTGTTGCACTTCAGTCTTTTATCAGAAGGAATTCCAACTAGTAGCAGAGGTTTCCTGTATTAGGATTGCTTGGCTGCTCTTATGTGGTGAGGTGACATTCCCTTAGATCCCTTTGGAAACAAGGCTTCTAGTTTTAAGACTGTTCTTCTCACCTATGTTGAGATTTCTGTCCTCTCAACATACGACTCTAATTCTTACCAAGTATAAAAAGTTTTCCCAGTTGAAATAGTGTGAAGTGATGTTTTTGAACTGTTCTCATGACTGCGGGTGTTACTACAGGACATAAATGTCAAGCTGATGCTAGCAGCAGCAGTTGCTGCATGCTGAGAGGAGTGCAAGGCTTGTGAGGTCCCTGGGGAGGGTGCCTGAGGGGGTTTCTGTGCACCTGGCACCCTCGGGCTGTGTGGGAGAGGGGCCTGGTGGCAGGTCTCATGAGGGGTGAGTGAGAGTTGGGGGGTGAGTGAGGGTTGGGTGGTGCCAGCTGTGCCTGTGGCCAGTTCAAGCTGCTAGAAGTCACACACAACTGGCCTCTAGGGAGCACCAGCAACAGGGGCATGGAAATAGGAGTGGTGTCTGTTGGGAGCAGCATCAGCAGTTTGCATGGTGGTTCTCGTGGGAAAGGTGTGCCAGTGTTTGGGCTGCTGTCTGCTCTGCTTACCTGCAGGCTTAGGCTGCAACCTGACGGTCATACCAACTCAACTGGTGGCTGTGCAAGCCTACCCGGAAGCTTGAGGTCTCCAGGGAATTAGGAGGACGACATCTTTCAAAAGAATTACCACTTTATTAGTGGACTCTTTTTTTCTAAGAACTGTAAGGAGACTGTGACCTGCTGAAAGAGAATGGTGTCCACCTGCTGCAACTGCAGGGCTGTGGCTGAAAGCCAAACAAGCACTACAGCTTACCTATGCTGAAGTCTCCACCCAAACAGTCCTCCCAAGGACTGGAATAGCTGTCCAGACCTTAGGTTGCATGGAGCTTCAGTATATGGAAGTCCCCTGGCACATGAAGGCAGCAGTGGATGTCATAGCTGCAAGTGCAGCTGTGGGAAAAGCTCCTTGAACAAGTAGCTATGTTACAGAGGAGCTGAACAGGCAGTGCAGTATCCAGGGATGTGAGCAGAAGAAAGATACGCAGTATTGTCCCAGGCTGAGCCCTGCCTTAATGCTGTGCAAGGGGAAGAAGGTAAGTCTGAATTCAACCTTGAGCTAGCTTATGCAAGTAATGCATGAGATGAAGGGGACTGGACCCTTGTCTCCACTTGGGGTGGAAGAACCTTCCCCAGTCCTCTGAAATGCTCCTGCATAACAGATATGATGCTCTGGGGTTGAAGTATGAAGAGCATGTGAGTAATAGACAGGATCCAGGAAAAGCAAGCCATGCAAGGTTGATCCAACCACCCACCTGTGTTAGAACTGGTGCCACCAGAAAAGCATGTAAGGTATTAGTAATTAGAGATTCCTTACTGAGAGGCACTGAAGCACCCACTTTCCATTCAGACAATTTCTCTAGAGAATGTTGCTGCCCTACCAGAAGCTTGCATTCGTGACATCACTGAGAGGCTGCCAAGACTGGTGAACCCTACATATTATCATCTGCTCCTATGATTCTATGTAGGGTCTTGCAACACTGCAACAAGGTAACTTAGGGACATCAAAAGAGACTATGTCTGTTGGAGCAATGTTAAAAGGATCAGGAGCGCAGGTGGTGGTCTCCTCTATCCTTTGAGTCAGAGGAAAGGGTTCAGGAAGGAGGAGATAAATTCAACAGGTGATTGCCTGGCTGGTGCCATACTCAGGATTTTGGCTTTTATGATCATGGATCAGCCTTTGAGAAGCTGTGTCTTTGGGAGCTGATAGGATTCACCTGATGAAGTGGGACAAGGGCATTTTTGCCAACAAGCTGGCCAGATTTATAAGGAGAGCTTTAAACTAGACTTAGTGGTGGGAAAGAGATGGAGTTTTGAGTAATAAAGAAGAGCCAGGGGCTGCTGATATATTAGGAACCAACAGGAAAACAGTTGTGAAATGCCTCAAAGGAATTCAGGCTTCTTTTAAAAAGTTGACAGGGTTGGTAGCCCAACTGAAGTGTCCAGTGCACGCAGTATGGGTAACAAACAGGAGGAGGTGGAAGCCCCTGTGTACCTAGGCAGCTATGATCTAATGGCTATCACTGAAACTTGGTGGGATGAATCACAGGACTGGAGTGCTGCAATTGATGGTTATAAATTGTTCAGGAGGGACGGGCAAGGCAGGAGAGGCATGGGGGTTGCCCTTTATGTGTTTATTAAAAAAAGTTGATTGCACAGAGCTGTGTTTGAACAATATTGATGAACAGGTTAAAACTGGAAGTTTGAAAGAGGGTAGATTTAGTTTGGATATAAGGAAGAATTTTTTTTTTATGATGAGGGTGATGAGACACTGGAAGAGGTTGCCCAGAGAAGTTGTGGATGCTCCATCACTGGAAGTGTTCAAAGTCAGGTTGGATGGGGCTTTGAGCAACCTGATCTAGTGGAAGGTGTCCCTGCCTGTGGCAGGGGTGTTGAACTAGATGATCTTCAAAGGTCCCTTCCAACCCAAACCATTCTATGATTAATGCTAAACTCTTCTTTCCAGGTTTTAAAGATGTCCATTCTCAAGATCCATGCCCGTGAAATCTTTGACTCTCGTGGGAATCCCACTGTTGAGGTAGACCTCTTTACCAACAAAGGTGAGTCCTTAGCTGTAGATGTTTATTCCTTTCTTGTATCTGATGGGAACTGAAGAGGCAGTCAAAAGTACACAAACTCTCCTGTTCTAGCAGTGGAATTGTGCTTACTCTTTCCTCCATACACACAACATGTTGCTGAGCTTGTTATGGGACTTGCAGGAAGAACCTCTGCCTCATTCTGCTGGGATGAATTTGCTGAGCTCAAGATATTGGCCTGGATGGTGAAGGGTTTTTTGAAGTGTGCCACTTCTTACAGTCTAAATTGTGCAAGTGTTAATCCAAACCTGCCTTCCTCCCCTTGCCCTGAGCATAAACTGGGATAGCATTTGCAAACTCAGAGTTAACAAGGCCTTTGTTCCTGTCCTTAAGCAGCTGCTAATTGTCTTAGTTTTCAGTGTTCCCTAAACTCTGTATGACTGCACTTGAAGTGTAATTCTTGATTTGCCTAACAGTTGCTTTGTGTAATGGAACAGTCTTCTGCTGCTGAGTTGAATCTTGGGTAGTGGTTTCTTCTCTGCAGAAGTACTCAGGCATGACTAAACTTGTCTAATTGGGTTTTCACATATAGCATCTTATATTTTTAATAATTGTAGAACTTTCCCTTGGTCTGTTAGTTGTTCATCCCACATCTGATAGGATCTGACAAAGGCATTGTGCAAACACATACCAGTGTGGTTTGGTGGAATGAGCAAACACAATGGCTGTAATACACTAACTAAATAGCTGATCTTTCTGCCTCAAAAGATTAATGCAGTCATTTAATGAGATTGCCTTTCCTAAGCTCTTTGCTGTAGCAGGATAAGGGAAAGACTGGAGGCTGAAGTTGGCATCTTGAACCACAGGCAGAACAGGCTCCAGTGTACCGATTTGCTCATAAAGTTCAGCCTCCTTGGCTGGAAGAATGGGCTTTCTGGGTGGCTGTACTGTTGTTGGAAGAGCTCAGGACTCACATTAAAAAATGGGCCTCCTAATTGTCCTTTGTATGCCATATCTGAGAAGAATTTAAGAGCTTGCCTGCCAGACTGAGCTCAAAAGTAGATCCGGTGAATAAAGCTACCTTTTTGGAAGGGGAATGGATGACTTTCTTAACTTAAACACTTGAAATGCGCAGTGGAAGAGAATGAGTGAGTCAGCTTGCTGTTGATCAACATGAGGGAGACACTGATGAATTGGTGATGCTTTAAAGGAGCAGACAGCTCTCAGGATCACTGTATAAGTGAGTAGAGATGTGGTTTAGAGATTACCTCTCCCATCTCCAGGGATGGAAGTATGCAGTAGGTTGGGATGGTGTATGGGTGGGGAAAGTTTTGCAGGTTTGAATGTGCTAAGACAGGTTTTTTCTGTTGTAAACAGGTCTGTTCAGAGCTGCTGTTCCCAGTGGTGCCTCAACTGGAGTCTATGAAGCTCTGGAGCTTCGTGATAATGACAAGACACGCTACATGGGGAAAGGTAAGCCTGAATTTTTGGTACCCAGGTTGGCCTGTTAAAATGGCTCTGTTGCTACCTATGTTTATGCCAGATTGTAGCAGAGGACACACGGGCTCCTTTAGTGCTGTCCATATTCTGTACAAGGCATGGCAATGAAGCAAAAGCAGTGGAGGTTAACAGTAAGATGATAGCTATGCATACCACACGTAGGCTGTGTAGCTGGGGCAGGGGTAAAGCACAGACTGCTGGATTTTCCAGGGGACAATGTGGAGAGCGATTCTGCCTCCAGCAGTGCAGCTACGTGGTGGTGGAGATCACTGTACTTCCATAGGTGGGTGCATGGAGCTCAGGCATGCCAGCTAGGTGATAATGTCTAGTGCAGTATGCCCAAACAGACTTTGTTAGGCCACTCCTGTTGCCCTGCGTGTTGGTGCATGTCAGAGTACAGAGTGCTTTAGTAGTGTGTCATAAGAGCATCTAAACTACCTGCTCCAAAGGGCTTGGTGATACTGCAGCTAGTTGCAAGATCTCTTCATAGACCTAATTTTCAAAGAACTGTTAAATGTATCTGCTCTGGCACTATGGACTCCTCAGATCCCAGCATGTTAAATTCTGAACCTGAGGTTTATGCCAACTGCTGACCACAGCTAATGTGCAGCTTTACACTGGTAATCATGGAAGATACTTTTGTTTTGGACTGCATAATAGCTAAAGCCACTTTATCTTTTTGCCTGTCATTAAAGGTAGCCAGGATACTTAAGTTTGTGTTAGTGATGTAATATTTTAGTTGTCTGGGGACTGATAGTGTGTTCTGAAAGGAAACTAAACACAGCAGTCACCAGACTGGCTTGGGAACAAGTATGAGGGAAAATGAATAGCTGCATACAAGATGTCATTACCTAATGAACACCCTAATAGTAATTGTTACGACTACTCTGAGAGCTTGGACAGTCAGGACTCCTTTTTAGCTTGCTGCTGTGAAAGCATTGGTGATGCCTTCCAAGTATATTCAATCAACTTAACTTTTAGCTGGGAGGGAGAATTACTTGTCTTCAAACTTTTCTGCCAGTCAGGTGAAAGGAAGCTGAAATCTTTTGTGCCTGTTAAAGAGGGGCTAGTGTGGATAACTACTGAATTGACCTTGGAGAGCCTTGTCTGAGAAGATTCATGGTTGTTATTTAACACAGAATAAAGTCCTAGATGACTGAATATCTCGGAGCTGAAGAGCTTATGCTGTCTATCTAGGGCGCTTTTCCTTGAAGAGTAAATGTGTACTTACCTCAGTGTGCTAAATGTGTGTGCACTTAGACCTGTTAAATCTGATCCTACAGGCAGTTCTTCATGGCACTTAACTAGACAGTAGTCTGAGCTTCCACAACAGGCTATCACAGCTGCAGGTTTTTGTCAGTTAGGGAGTAACATAAGGTATGAAAAAATAATCACGAAATGGTGATGCTTTAGCAATGTTACAAAACGATAGCAGATCGTGAAATACCTGAGCTGCTGCATGCTGAACTTCTGAGGAAACCTTTTTCTTTCCCCTTACTCATCCATTCTATGAATGGATAGGAATAGCCTATCCTAATACCTTTTCTAAAGGCTGTCATTCAGCTGCTTGAGGTTTGGATCAGCAATGGTGTTTGCAATAGTATGGAAACGTGGGTGGAAAGACCAAATACAGCCTTGCTGGCTGATGCACAGTTTCCTCTACCCTTTGAACCCTGTTGTTTCTAGTCTGCTGCTCGGTATCAGACACTTGCTGACTTGTAGGTCTGTTTACCTATTTGTGTCCTTTTCTTTTTCTTGCATGACTGGCTTTGTTTTTTGGCTGTGAGTCTTCATCTCTTCCTTGATTCTCTTGTCCATTTCGCTTCTGTCAGGTGTATCCAGAGCTGTTAAATATGTTAACGAGTTCCTGGCGACAGCATTGTGTACACAGGTAATGGATGTGCTTTCAGTGCAGCCTTGTCACTTGGATGAATTTCTCCAGTGCATGGTCTTGCAAACTAACATTGCAGCAGGCATTCCTAGATGATGCTTACTTCATGCAACTTCCATTCAATTGAGATGACCTCTATAAGTGTTCAGATTTGGCTGTAAGCTCAGGTTAGATCGGGGTTTGAATAGCATGAGGTGGTATTCTTGAGATTTTATTGTTACTGAGATCACCTACTAATGCCTGCATAACCAGTGTGGTTGACCAGTGTCTGATTTGCTTGTTCCTTCCAGGTGTCTCAAAAGCTGTTGAGCACGTCAATAAAACAATTGCACCTGCACTGATTAGCAAGGTAGGAGCAATCTGTCTTCTGCTAGCATCAGTTAATGCCAGTCCAGTGGGTCCTAACTGATGGGTTGTCTCTCTAGAGGAGAGTTACAGGAACTGTATTACATGGAGGGGTGTTAGCCTGTGTATTGGAGTGCATGTGAGCAAACTGACCTACAGCAACTGCTTTACTTAATGACTGCATATCTAATGCTTAATCAAAACAATTGCTAGCAGCCTAGTGTTGTAGTGTGCAGAGATACTTAAGCACCTGGGAACTTCAGTGGTGTGCAGTTAAGATACAAGCAGCTTTATCCTTAAAAGGGTGGCTGAATGATGGGGAGGGACTGGGTTTTATCCAAGCTGGCTAATTTGGAAGGGAATCTGAGGGGATCTTAGTACAGTCTGCTTGAGTGAGATTCCTGTGCCCTTTGTGGGCACTAAGCCCTAGCTAGAAAGAATGGTGCAAAACTAAGTTGTAATGCATGAAGTGATTGCACATTCTTAGTGATAGTTCCAAACATTATGTACTAAGTTACAAATAAGTGTATGTTATGAGCAAGCTGGTAGTCTTTAAGCTTGCACTAAAGGGGCAGGGAGCATAAACTGGGGTTTTTTCCTATGCCATGCCAAGCAGATAGCAGTATAAATGTCAGGAAGTCAAGGGACATGACAGCCTTACAGATCTGAATGCAAAGAACAAAACAAGCTTTTGCTGTGTCCAACTTCTCTGTCAGTCTTGGTCTGCTGGAAGTGACCAGAAGATGCTGCTGTGTGATAATGACAAGAACTAGTCTCCAACTCTTGGTAGTTGCCCTTAAGCAAGTCTTGATGCCTGCCAAGGAAATAAAAATGCAGTGGGTAGGTGAGAGTTTGTAGAGCCATTTTTGGTGTCACAGTGCTTTGCTTGCTCCTCTCTGCAGAATGTCAACGTTGTGGAGCAAGAAAAGATTGACAAACTGATGCTGGAAATGGATGGATCGGAGAACAAATGTAAGTGGGCTTTGTGTTGCAGTGAGGTGTGAAAAGATGAAAATTGGTTTATAGAATTCTAGTTTACCTTATCAGAAACAATGGGCAGTGCAGGGCATGTGCTACGCACTTCCATAACCAAGACCATGGTGCTGGTATTGCTGAGCCTCTTTATGAAGACATAACATTTCTGTAAACAATTTCTTCCGATTTCAGCCAAATTTGGTGCCAATGCCATCTTGGGTGTATCTCTGGCTGTATGCAAAGCTGGTGCTGCTGAGAAGGGTGTCCCCTTGTACCGTCACATTGCGGACCTTGCTGGAAATGCAGAAGTCATTCTTCCAGTTCCTGTAAGTCTCTTGATAGGGCTAGCTAAAGACTTGATCTGGTCACATGCTTCATGATGTCTTGTAGTCTTGGATCAAGTTTTCTAGAGAATGAAGAGTCTGAACACAAATGCTGTTATCAATTTACCGTGAAACATTCTGACTTGACTTCTCTTTTTGGTTGCACTAAGGCTTTCAATGTGATCAATGGTGGCTCCCATGCTGGCAATAAACTGGCTATGCAGGAGTTCATGATCCTTCCTGTGGGTGCTGACAGTTTCAAGGAGGCAATGCGTATTGGTGCAGAGGTCTATCACAATCTAAAGAATGTAATCAAGGAGAAGTATGGCAAGGATGCAACCAATGTGGGTGACGAGGGTGGCTTTGCCCCCAACATACTGGAAAATAAAGAAGGTAAGAATGAGCAAAGTGTGGGAGGAGGCATAATCGATAACCAGAGAATGAAGACCATACCTGTCCAGCATGAATGGAAGGCAGGGTCAGTAGCTTGTAGGACTTGCTGCTGTTTCTTTGCTCTGCTTCTATCCTGACAGACTTTCCGAGATGCTGTACTGGTGTGGTCCAGTATAGGACCACAGAGCTATTCCCTGGACATCAGTTTATGCACCTTGATAGGATGGCTTTGACTTCAAAGCCTCATTACTGTTTCCTGTAGCAGCTTAAGGGAATCCTAACTACCTTCCAGTTGAGAAGTGGTGTGGGAATGTCTGCATGCATTGCAGGTTTCCCAGAAGTCAGTAATCAAAGTTTAGTGGAGTTGTTTTTCTGCTGACAAAGGAGGAAAACAGTTTGAACTATGCCTGGTAACGTGTGGGAGTGCATGAAGGCTTGCCTGGGAAGTTGAGGCATCTGCTGCTTCCACAGCCAAACACTACTGTGCAGAAACCTGTGGGGGAGGGAGGCAGTTTGTCTTGTGGAAAGTGAAATACCTGTTCCTACAAAAACTGTACCAGAAGAGCTATTTTTCTGTCTCTTTTGCAGAAATGGAGCTGCTAATAAGCCAGTAGAATACTAGAACTCTAAGTTACATGTTACTTTAAAGCTGTTAGTTTCATTACTGTTGAAGGTGGCCTCTGAACTGCATTGCCTTTTCTGCCACTGAAGATACTGAGCCAGCATCAGAAATAAGGGTGTTTCTGAATCCCAGTTGTGTGCAGCTCTTGCTAGGTCTGTATCCTAGCAGACATCAATGAAGATGACTTTGAATGACCATTACAGTCCAAGGAATTTGTGTTGCTGGCAGCAGCTGCTTTTGCAGTTTGTACTACATGAATATCTTTAAAAAAAAAAAAAAACCCACACACACGAAAAAACCCCAAACAAACACTTGGTGTAAGCTTCCTACTGTAAATAGTCCGGCTGACCCAGCTGCTTGGCTTTGAGTCAGGGGTGATCGGGAGAGTCTTACTGGTTGTGACCATACTGAATTTCCTTGCTTGGACTCTGCCAAACAGGGTAGCGCAGCGGGTAGTATCTAGAGACTCTTACTGAGTAGTTCTATTTCCTCTTCTGCATATAAATGTGCAAGTGGAGAACAGGTAGATGCAAAGAGAGGGTGCGCTGTGCAGAGACAGGCTGTGTATCACGTTGCCTGTCAGGGTTTGGATGGTCAAAACCTGATCTGGAGCTAAAAGGGATTAAAGTGCAGTCACTACTTCTTGCCCGCATGCATAAAGCTGAAAGAGGGTGTAGTATCATCTAGTATTAAGCTTTCTGGGCTGACATGTAGTCCTGCCTGAAGAGATTATGAATCCTATAATGGTGTCTCAAGGGTATTACAAGCTAAAAGCAGTATTAAAGTAATATCTTGTTCCAGTCAGTTCAGAAGTGGGAGAGTTTAAGAACCTTTTCTGTGCAGCCTTTGGGCTTTCCATAGGGGGTAATGGAGATTCTTTGCCAAGTGAATGTACTGTTGTTGGTAAATGAATAGCTTTGAGTTAAGATGTTTGAGAGCTCAGAAATACCTTACCATGTTTCAGCTCTGGAGTTGCTGAAGACTGCTATCAGCAAGGCTGGCTACTCTGAAAAGGTTGTCATTGGCATGGATGTGGCTGCCTCAGAGTTCTACCGTGATGGAAAGTATGACCTGGACTTCAAATCCCCTGATGATCCCAGCAGATACATTTCTCCCGATCAGCTGGCTGACCTGTACAAGAGCTTTGTCAAGAGCTACCCCTGTAAGTTCTTTATCAACAAGAAGCATGGTAGTAGTGGTGAATAGGGGTCGACTGCTGAAGGAAAGAGTTAGGATGTAGCCTCCCTTGTTGGAGGGATCAAGAGCAGAACAAAGAGCTAGCCTTTTAGGGGACTTGGGAATGTTTTTTGAGGTGGGTACTACTTGGCTGCAGCACTTTGGTACCACTGCTTTCAAACAAGACCTTTCAGGGTGGCATTGTCTTAAAGCTCCTTGTATCCCTCTACAGTGGTATCCATTGAAGACCCATTTGACCAGGATGACTGGGCTGCCTGGAAGAAGTTCACTGGCAGTGTTGGCATCCAGGTGGTTGGTGATGATCTGACTGTGACCAATCCAAAGCGTATTGCCAGGGCTGTGGAGGAGAAATCGTGCAACTGCCTCCTTCTTAAGGTCAACCAGATTGGCTCTGTGACAGAGTCCCTGCAAGCGTAAGTTCTCTCCTCTTGGCTATGGCAGGGAGGGGGATTGTCTAATTGAATGGAATGAACATATAGACCAGAGCTAGTGGAATAGAAATCTGTTGATTGGGCATCTGTGAAGGGAGAACAATTGTTAACTAACAGAGGATATTGGCAAGTAAACATGTACTTTCATGGCCTTGAAGTCATATAGGCACATCAAACAACTTCACTGGGTCTAAGCATGTGTCAAAGCAGCTCTTTATCACTGCACTGTCACATGATCCTAACCCGAACATGTACCAAAGGGCAGTTAGGTCTTCCCAAAGCAAGGAATGCCTGCTGCTTGGCGGCATAGCTAGAGCAAAGGCTGCTAAGCAGATAGGCATGGTGTGAGGCTTCATCTGCCTATCTCTTCTAGCTGCAAGCTTGCCCAGTCCAATGGCTGGGGTGTGATGGTGAGTCATCGCTCTGGAGAAACAGAAGATACCTTCATTGCTGATCTGGTAGTTGGTCTCTGCACTGGTCAGGTTGGTATCTGTAACTGCTGTAGTTTGCTTTTTTGCTTGATGAGATAGTAGAGTGATGAAGCCGTGCTGCACAGTGGATGGGGTCTGTTCTGGCTTAAGGCATGCAGATTTGATGTTTCTGTATACAGGAAGCTGCTTTGTCTAATGGGAGCGTGACGAGGGAACATGTTATCTTGTGTAAACTCACCTTTAACCACCACTTCAAAAAAATCTTAGTCAACTTCAGTGGGTGTATTGGGATTTCCTGATGCTGAAGCTGTTAGCAAATGAATGATCTTCATTGCTCCCAAGCCCTATCCTGTTTTTGAGTATACAGTTATTTAGAGCCTGATGCTGAAATAAAGCTTGTGATTATGCTTATTGCTGTAAATGGAATAGAATATTTTGTGTTGCACCTGTGGCCTTATTTCTGCTATAGTTCTTTACTATCTTTCCGATTTCCCTTTCAGATCAAAACTGGTGCCCCTTGCCGATCTGAGCGCCTAGCCAAGTACAACCAGCTGCTGAGGTGAGTCTCTCGGTGAAGGGGGTGAAGGGTTGAGGGTTAAGCCTGACATAGAATTGATGCCCCACTAATGCATCTGGGGCACAGCTTGGTCTCTTGCATCTCAGAAACACTCTGCAGCTTAAGGACATAAACTGCCACTGGCAGAGCTGGCTCTAGGCTAAATGGTTAGTTGGATGGGTAATGTCCGTAAGAGACACGCTAAAGGGGAACATCATAAAAAGCATCCTGTGGTACTAGATAGGAGACTTTGTCCTTCTGTCTGCATGATGCAGTTCCCTTGGGCAAGCCTTTAAAATGTTTGGGTAAAGTTATGTAAGATGGCTGATACTGATCAGTGCAGTTGAACATGCATTTAACTGAAGCTGCTTGGTGGGAAGTATAAGGCCAGCAGCTGTGCTAATGCAGGAGTTCTACCCTGTCTGCTCACACCCAGCACTCTTCCCTTTCCATCAGAATTGAAGAGGAGCTTGGCAGCAAGGCCCGTTTTGCTGGAAGGAACTTCAGGAACCCTCGGGTCAACTAAGCTGTGTGGATCAGTCAACCCTTCTGGTTTAAAGCCCTAGACATCTACTTAGATCACAATTACCTGTACTAGAAAGTTAAGGGCAGCTGAAGGAAAAAGACCAGTTTGCAGGTCCTCTTCCCCCCTAGATGATTCCTTCACCTAGTTGTTTTCACCAACTCTGATCTGTTACTTGTAATGCTCTGCTGCTTTTGTAGAACAGTCCCTGTGGCGGGTTTCATGAACCCTCTGGGATCATGACCATGTGACTCTGGACACAAACACTTAAATTCCTTTCTCTGCCTGTCTGGTCTGCAATGTTTGGAGCTGTGTGACTTGCAGTGCAGCAAGAGGTACCTGCAGACAGAAATAGTAGTGTTTTTACATGTGATAAATAAAAGCATCAAACAATCCAACAAAGTGTGGCTTTGAGTTACTTTGGGGGAGACTGAGGAGCGGGGATACCTACCTCTGCATAACCATTCCCTGTTTTAAAGCTGTTCTGCAGGGAGCAAGACTGCTGTCACTGTGGCCATGGGGTGGACTGAAGTTGCGTTGTGACAAACAGACAAAGAATTAGCTGAATGTGTGTGCCTGCTCTCAAGAGGTGGCCTTCCAGGATACATTTAGTCATTTGGAAGAGGGGCTAAGAATAGGTTTCTAACCCCCGGATCCATTGTGATCCTGCAGGGGAAGAGGAACAGCTCAGAGGTCTTCCTTCACTTATCAAAGGTGAGGTGTGTCCTGACAACAAGTGCTGTGACTGACTTTTATCATGAACTGTTGCAGATGTCTGCTTGTTGGTCTCGTCACAGTATTATTAAAAAAAAATTCAGTGATAGCTTTGGCCTTTAGCAAGAGGTTGGCACAGTGTTAACCATGTTGAAAGTAAATTTGTAACCTCCATCTTGATCTCTTGCCATGGGAAGATGTAGCTTAACAGGATGTGAGTTGTGGAACAGTACTGTTCCTGAACCCTTGTGCTTGGTTAATGGCACTCCAGTGTAAGGTGTAATGGAAAGTTGATCTGTTAGCTGCACTTCAGGTTTTCTACCCTGTTAGTATCTAGGTACCATATTTCACATGGGGGAAGGAAAGACTTCAGGGGATTTCCAGCTGTGTGAGAGCAGATGGCCATAAACAAAAGGCTCCTGAGCAAACACTTATATTTGCAAACCCCTTTGTTTTGTTCAGGTGGTAGCTCTGCTGGTTTGGCTAGGCACTGGAAGGGAGGGCAGTGAGAGATTGCAAAGCAGGTGGCTCATTCTCAGTCAGTGCTTGTGGTCTTGGAGATGAGGAGGAAGAATTTCTTTTTCCTGGGGTTTGGCAAGAGATTGCCCAGCGGCTCTGTCGCTGGTGTGGTTCTATTGCTCTGTGTAGCCATTGTCAGAGCAGCATCCTCAGGCTGGGGGGTAGGGAACAGGGCTGTAATGTTAGTCTCTTGCCAGGCAGGAGAAAGCAAATTATTGCACAATTGAGGGAGGGGTTGTTTAAGCCAGTTCTTGTTGCTTGTGGGTTTTTTGCCATAATGGCAGATTTGTAAGGAAAAGATTAATTTCTGATTGACTTCAATGACTATTCTTACTAGTCTTTCAATTCCAGGAAACTGAATTACCTGTACCTGGAAATTTTTATTGTCTGTGAGGAGCACAACAGTGCCCCGCTGTGGGTGTTGCATGTGTTGCATCGTGGTGGTGTAAGTCAATTTTATATCTCTTACAGTTTTAAATAGGTAAGATGGAAACGGCACATTTAAAGCCAGTGATGCTGCAGGGTACATGTCCTCATTTACCTTAAACCCTGGATCTTAAAGAACATCTTCTATTCTAGTTTGGGGAAAAAACAACACATTTTATTTCAAAAGCTGCTGTTAGGAAGTACAGAGCTAAAAATGCTGAGGGGTAAGGACTGTGTGTTATCCCTAAACAAACCTGTACAACAGTGCTCTGCCATCAGAGGGCAAGGGATATGAGACTGCCCTGTGTAGGAGTACAGCCAGAACGGAGGTGTTTGGGAGTTGCTGGGAGATGTTAGGTCTGCCTAGTGCTAGTGTAAGTAATAGCTGTGAGAGGATTTAGCACAGAGGGGAAGGTTGGTGGGAAAGCCTGGCTTCTGTGGTGTCTGCTGATGAATTTTTTTTTTTTAACTAGAAAGCCTCATCTGTTGTTGGCATTTCCAAAACACCTTGTCTTGTATAAAGCTGCAGCACTGAGAATGCTAAAAACCCCTCAGGCAGGAAAGGAGGAGTTTTTGGCATCTTCACTATGACTGAAACCATGGTGAGAGGAAAATACTGAGTCTCGTGCAGTGCAGTGTTTTCTGATGTGAGTAGCCCCTGTGCAAAGGCTAAAGCTTGTCTCTCGAGGGAATGTGGCCCACAGTCCTATGAGCTTGCTCACATTGAAAGTAGGAGGAATATTGAACTCCTGTCACCGGGGATGTGGGTATGTGTGGATGCGGGTCTGGGTTTTGCAGTCTCCAAATGAGAACGGCCCAACATCCATTGGGAGACCCCAACCACAGCTTAGGCTTCCCCAGGCCCTACAGCTGTTCAGCAGATGGAGTCTGAAAGCAAATGCAGGCACAGCTGGCTACTGAAACAAACCTCCCTGCAAAGACAATAACTGGTGCAATGAAAACATCCCTTTGTTGGGCAGTTGGCAACTCCGTCTCCTTATGAGATTTATCCCTTCTTAAGATGAGCTTTGCTATAAATACCAAATTTACCAGCCCAAGCTCAGCACATGGTAAATGCCCCCTCTCACACATATTTGTCCTTTCATCAGGTGTTGGTCTAAGCTGGTTGCACTCCATGCAGGTTTGAAATCTGGTGCACATTTCACACATAGCTGATCTCTGAATTAGACCTGTTAAATGAATAAACCAGCTAATTACACATAAATCCTATCAAGGGCTTTTTCCTCTTCTGCCAAAGAGGCAAGCTTGTAATATATGCAAAATGGTTTAGAAAGCTTTTCAGCAGAACTGTGTTAGGAAGTGATAGCATGGCTGTTTCTCACCTGGTACTCCTTCAGAAAGTAAAGGCCAAGTTCTCTGGGCCTCTCTATTTCCACCTGGCTTATTTTCTTTTAATAAGCATCAGAAAGCAAAAAGAGCTGGGAAATCAGGTCACTGGTTGCCATAAATTAACAAAACCCTTAAATGGCAGTACAGCTGTGATGAAATGACTGACATCAGGAGTAGCTGGCACCTGGGCTATTGTACTTGTGTGCAACTTTATAAACTTGGGGAGAAAAGTAAGCTAGTGCATGGAGCTGGAATCCTTCTCTGGTCAGATGAATAGTTTGGTCCCAGCTCTGACAAAAGAGCCTTCTACTTCTGCTGGTTAACAACACTGCAAATGAAGCCTAGCTATTAATTCATTATTGTTCACACCTTGTTGTCAGTGCGAGGTGGAGAACTTTTACAGGTACAATTACCAGATGTGTCATGTCTTAAAATAATCAGGAAACTGCATGCAAAGTGGCAGGGTTAGAACAACATTGCTTGGGCTGTAAAGTCAAAAGCTACAGTCAGATGCTGTTGAACTGTATGTTCCTTCCTACACCAGGAAATCAATCCCACAATGTCAGATGCTGTGCTCACCTGTCCCATCAAACCAGAGCTATATAAAGCTTTCAAGTTAAATCTCAGAGAGTATTTGGGCCAGATCAGCAAGGTGCTTCCAGCTGCAGAGGATTCAGGCTCTACCTAATGAGGCTAGAGCATTGAAAGGAGCTACTTGCAAAGGAAGAAAAGAGACCAGAATGGATAAGTGCTGAAACACAGGACTGTGGTTTGTAGATAAGAATTTAAAGTGTGAGAGTAAAAGTGAATGATTGGTAACTCTGTGTGTGTGTGTGTGTGTGTTTGGAGTGAGGGGAATAAGTGAATAGGGAAAGAGACTTGATTGCTGAAAATCAAGACCTAAACCTGCAGTGCCAGAGAGGGGGAGAGGTGTGTCTGCTCCTTAATCAGGGCTTGAATCCCACTGCATAGCTCCTCACCTTTCTGTACTGTCCCCACGGAGCTCCTGCTCGAAAGGCTGTGCCTTACAACAGAGTACAAGTGTAGCACAGCCAGTGTCTTTATTACTGTAATAATTTGCAGGGATGGCAATCTTTGGAGCAGAAGGAGGCATCAGCTTAGCAAACACGAACTGGGAGGCTATTCTGAGAATAGTAGGCAGCCTTAAAAGCAGATCTGAAGTAAGAAGCAGGCAGAAGAGATGACTGATGAGCAGAGAGGAGAGGCAGGTGGCACTTCAGGGAGCTATTCAGGTAACAGGATATATAATGGAGTGATGCAAAGGACTGGAGTGGGAAAGATCTCCCATTACCCACTGGCTCTACTTCTAGGTTTGTAGAGGTAGCTCTTCTGCTTCGTAGCCCAGCCTGTTCTTAGTATTAATTTCCTAATATGTTGACTCCTAGGTCTCGTACAGGCCCTGTCTGAAAGAGTTTGTTCTGGACAGAAAGGAATGTTGTTATCCCTCTATAATCAGTGAGAAACCAAATGATTCAACATTTGGCTTTCTTGCTAGACGTTAGCCCCCGGTAGGGAGTAAGCACATCATTCATAACCTTCACTCTCAGAAACTGAAGCTGGCGGTGCAAGGCATGGTTTCAAATCCTTTGGTTATTTTGAACCACCCATAGAGCCCGCTCACTCATTTTCTAGTCTCGTGGGCATCAGAACTGCACCCTAATTTCCAGCAGCAGCAGCAACGGTGTCAAACATAGCAGCACTGTAAACTTCCTAGTTCAGTTGGGTACTGTTGGAAGCTCGCTGTCAGATCATCCACCTGGTGAGGACAGCTCTGTCCCTTGAGCACAGAGACCTGACTTTACATGCATCCATAATGTGATCCTGGCTGGGGTGATATCTGGATTGCTCAGTGTCCATGTTTCATCCTGTTCACCTTTCTTCCCCGATTTTTGTCATTCAAAAATGTTAGAAATGATTTTTTTTCCCTTAGATGATTGATTTTTAAAAAGAAACAAAACTACAATTGAACAGTGGATGGACCCTGTTCCTTGCAGGAACTGTTCAGCTCAGTGAAATCTTGAGACTTGCCAGGTAGGAGGTTTTACTGCCTCTAACGTGGGTGAGAACAATTTTACACCCAATGCTTTTTTTCCTTCCTGTTTGCTTATCCCGGGCACAAAAAAAGTCGCTGCCTCACTGTGTGCATCCAGCAGCCAGGGTGACCATCCTGGGGGAGCCTGTGGCATGCACTACTCGCCCTGGGCTGCTGTGCCCTCTGAGGTCCCCAGGAAGGGACCTCGGCAAGCCGTGCCACATTTCCTTGTCTCTGGAGAGGCAGAAGCTGTGGGAGTGAGCCATCTTCCTTTGAAGGAAATTCATTGACTGCAGTGCTTCGTCAACACCCACTCGCTCATTCACAGACATAAAGACTTGTGTAAACAGCCCAGCACACTGCTGGGGGCTTGTCAGCTGGTGGCTGAGGGGAAAAGCCCCACAACAGTGCAAAGGACCAGTAAGAGTAGATGAAGGGAGGGCAGCTGCTGTGTTTTCCCCACTGGAAGGAGGATATTTGGCTTTCCTGCTGCTGTGTAGACTGCAAGGAGCCACAAGGGTGGATGGTGGATGCAGGGGGAGAGGATCTCTGCTGGGCAGCCAGCCAGCCCTGCCTGCCCTGCAGCATCATCTCAGGCTATGCCCTCACACTCCCTTTCGCAGCAGGATTTAAAGCACTGTGCCAGGCACCAGCTTAGTCCCACCACTCCCTTGGAAAGCTTTTATTACTGTTCTCTTTGTATTGCTGGGTGAAATGATTTCCTTGTAGATATGAGCTGTGGGTGGGTGTGAGAATAAAATGCAAGAACCCTGCTCCTCTCTGAGCACATGGGAACGTAGCCTCTCCCTGCACCTGACTGCTGGGGTCACCATGACGGTGCTCAAGCTGCCCCGGTTTGGTCACTTCTACAGTGAGAGATATACCCATTTGCGTTCCCTCTTTTGGTCCCCAAGAGGGACTGAAGCGCTATCAGATCTGACGCACTCTACATGTACTTTGTGCTCCATGGATAGATACAGTCGCAGAGACTAGAAGTGCAGGGTGTGGAGGTGGGTAAGAAGAAGAAATAAAGCCATACCAGCTGCAGCACTGAATTCGGCTAAGAAAAGCTGTAGGTAAAAAAGGAAGGGGGAGAAAAATGAACAGAGAGAGAAGTGAGGCAGGGAGGAAGAAAAAGGGTTGAGTGAAGAACCCAGGTGATAAAAATGAGAGATATGCAAACAAAATAAACTATAAGGAAGAAAATAATTGCAAGGTCCAGATCATCTCCTTGCGCCATACTTGAAGTTTGTGTGTGGTGAAATCTTGTGTCTGTAATACAATGCACAGGCTTACCTCTGTCTAGAAATACAGAGGTTTAGTCATCCAGGGTGGCAGTTACAGGCTTAAGTTACAGGAGAGAAAAGAAATACAAAGTAGTTCTGCAAAATAAAAACCTTGGACAAAGCCCAGGCAAAATGACACCTTGCTGACAATGGTGTCTGCAGTGGAGGCACCGTGACCAGCACCGAGCATCCCCGGGCCGACGCCTCGTGCTTCTAATGGGGCTGAGCCATCTCCTCCTTGGCTGTGCTTGCAGTCCAGCTAAGTTCAGCTCTGGTTCAGCATCTCCCCTCGCTGATGCTGGCTGTCAGCAACCAGCAATTTTACTAGCGTAACAAGGTGTATGAGGTTAACCCAGTCATCCAAAGAGTAATGGGCAGGGGAGGTGTAGCATTCCCTCTGAAAATGAGCTGGGAAAGCACCTGGAATGGTGCATTTCAAAAGCAGAAAATGTAGTCTTCCTTGGTTTCTTTGCAAGGACCAGAACTGTCCCAAGCAAGCATCATCCTGTGCTGTTGAGAAAGGTTTTTTTCCTTCTCTGCCAGGTGCTTCACTTCAGACAGATCAAACTCCTGCTAGCAGTGACAAATGGCAAAGATCACTTCTGCCCACCTGGAACTGTTTACAAACCTGGCAAATTGATTTGAGCTCAAAATATTATTTGCACCATGGTGTGTTTTGTTTTAGCATTTTGAGAACAAAACACTTTCACTAACATAGTTTGTTTTGAAGGAATGCTTCTTTTGAAAACTCCTTAAGAAAGGTTTTAAAACAAACTAACAAGGAAACCAAACACTTCCTGCCAGACAAAGCATTTTCTTTGCTAATGTTCCACATTGCTGAGCGTCTCAGTTTCAGGGTGACCCAACACAACTTGTGTGTGGACAGGGAAACAGAAACTTCGATTTTTGTGTGCATTTAACTTGCAGCACATGAGTTGCCTGAACCTCTCACCCCACAAAACCCACTTACTTTTATTGTTGAGTCTCTGTTTAATAGCAAGCGTTTTATGACGTGTTTTAATCTGAGAAGTCATCCAAAACCACCAGCTGACTCTTGCTTACAAAATGCTTGCGAACAGTGTCAGTCATGAAGGCACCAATGTCCTATAGCAGCTGCATTAGTCAAAGCAAAGGACACAGGTAGAACTTCATACATCAAGATGCCAATATGCCTCGGTTGCTGTGGGCTTTATCCATGTCTCATTTTAAGTGCTTGTTCTCGCTCCCTGAAATTTTGCAGAAGGGTCTTGAATAATATATATTGCATTAAACAGGCATCCAGTGCTGAAAAATGAGAGGACTGATTCTGTTAATTCAACTACCTATGCAGCTATTAAAACCAAAATGCAAGTTAAGATGCTTTTCAGTCAAAGCCCCAGCAGTGAAATCCCTGCAGCTGAGCACAGAGAGCAGAGCAGCTCAGCCCCTGCTACCAGGCCGGGGGCGAAAAGGTGTGGGTGAGGATGACCTTGGGAGAGGGCACAGGGAAAATGCCTCCACTGAGAGTTTCCAATCTGCTTCTGAAAGCTCTTCAGCAAAGTGTGTAGACCTTGTTTTTGGTGGCTTATGAACCTGACCCTCTGTTGCTTATTTAGAGTGACAGGATGAATGTTCATTGAACTGACCCAGTAAATGTCAGGCTGCTTCTGATCAGAGACTTCCAGTATCAGCCTAGGTGATCAGTGTTCATAGATTTCAAGGACAGAAAACACCACTACAACCTGACTGGATTAAATTGGTTTAACTTAACCACTGTCCCAAACAAAGACAACCCCCAAAGCTATGCAAATGTGCTGAATCTGAGGCTACTTTCTCCCCAAACGCTGCTTACACCAAGAAGGAAAGAGGGGTGGGATTTTGCAGGGGAGAACAGACATTCATGCTGTCCTTTTGCTTCCTTCTCGCTGTGACCAGACTCCTCGCAGTTTTTAGGTGTTTGAAGTGTTGCTATGTGGCTGTACAGAATGGAGTCCTGCCTAGAAAATGCCCTGCCGACGTCCCAGCCTTGCCAGCGCTCCAGAGGCACCAGCTGGTGGGTGAATATTAGTATAGGCTGGGCTTGGGGATTCTTGCATCGGAAGCCTAATGCCAACCATGCCTCATTTGCACTATTGTGAGTACATGCAAAATCAAAAAGATGCTGAAAAAAGCAGTGTATGCTAAAGCTCCTAAGCCAGTACTTTGGAGGGTAAGTGACAAATCCCTGAAAAAGACCTGCTTGCTAATCAGAGCGGAGCTGCAGGGCTTTTGTGAAGGCACGTTCCAGGATGTGCTCCTACCTCCACACTATTTTGTTTTTTTGATTTGTCTCCTCATTGAAGCAGGTCTGCAAACAAAAGCTGGGGAAGAAAAGCTCTGCAGCACTGCTCTTTCGTTGCAAAGCTGACTGATCCATCTTACTGCACTACCTTAAATCAGTCCTAACCTGTGGGTTTTATGCTGTGTAGTACTCAGGTTCTTCTCTCATCTCCTGCAATGAACAGTGATTGAAAGATGCGTATCATGGCTTCTATGTAGGCTATAAAATGACTGACAGTGGGAATAGCTGAATTCAGAGCCTAAAAGTCTACTGTCCCATCAAAATCCAGAGAGCAGATGTTTCTAGGTATGTACAGCCTGAACCTGTCTTCAGTCTCTAAACAGGAGAGGTATATGTCTGTAGGAAGGCAGATAGATTTCTCTGTTACTTAACAAAACCTAAAATCCTCCTGCCCAGCTGTTCAGGATGAGTATTGAGAACAGGCCTCTCCAGTGGGAGAGAGTCCCCACGCAGGTGCCAGGAGGTTGTGAGCTCTCCTCAGCCCCAGACCTGTTCTGAGACCTCGGAGGTATTGTTCCATTTCTCTATTGCTCACTTGTCTCGCCTGTCCCATGGGATGGATGACACTTTCCAGTAAGGCGGGGAGAATTCATCGGTCGATTTTATACAGTGCTTTGAAGATAACAAGTGCTGAGGGGAAAAAAGAGATGGTGCTTGAAATGGAAATTTTCCCATTTCTGTCACTAAATTTTCTCTCCTTTCAAAAAAGCACATTCAAATGTACCATCAAAGGCAGCAGTGTTGCAACACCAGGGAAGGAGCAGCTACAATGGGGAGGTGGGAGCCAGAAACCTCCTCCTGGAGGAGCAGATTTGCAGTGGGAAGGACAAAAATGCAAATCTGTAAATCAATCCATATCTCTCTCCCTTGAACGCTTTGGCCACTTACAACAGTTTAAAGTGAAGTCAGTCACTGAGGACAAGAAGAGAAGCTTGTAAATCCATTTACCACTTTCTGCACTAAAGGAGAAGCAGTGAATTTATAGTGGAAATGCAGTAAGTGCACAGATGAGGTGTTCCACATTAGCAGTAGAGGACGGCTCAAAAATATCAGAGCAAACCTTTGAATAAACAGAAAGCATGTAGGCCTTGGGAGCCAGACATATCAACAGCTTTGTGGACTAATCTTCCCTCCATCACCCCGGCTCTGAGTTTTCATCAAAGGCACAGAAGTGTCTATGCCACATCTCCTTTCGAGTCCCCCTTTTGTTTGTGGTCCTGCTGTGCTGGCAGCACAAGCCTTATTGTTGCTCCCTGTGAAACCTTCCCTGCCACTGTGGGGATGGACAGCTGCATCAAAAAAATGGGGGTCCTTCCCAGACTGGTGGAATTTGGCCTCCCCAGGAGCAGGCGAATCTGCTCACAGCTCAGCGGACTTAACAGCAGGCATTGCGAACATCTGAGTTCCCTCCCATCACCCCTGTTCTTGACTGCATGTGGAAACCACTTTCTGCCTGGTTTAGCAAGACCCCACGCCTTGCCAGACCGACACTGTGATTCCAGAGTTCCCTTTCCTGCAACGCCAGTGAGCCTGTACCAAAACCATCATGCTTTTGGTGTGTTGGAGGCAGCCAGCTTTCCAGTCTGTAATTTCAGATTCAACTGGTTTTTACATGGGCTTCTATTATGAGCAATCAACTGATGTTAATCACAAGAAACGGAAACAAGCCAACATGTACCAGCATGTGCCAAACTTGTCACTAACAGTGAAGCCCGTGTACAAAAGTCCAAGAGTTTAGATGAAATCGGAAATACACCCACTTCTGAGCTGTGTTAGATCACCGCTGTGGCTTACACGAGGCACCTTGTCCATGTGCGTATGTGGGTCTGCAGGATACGACCTTACACAAAACTGGCACTTTTCCATTGGAAAGAAGCAGATTGATACGCCTCTGGCTTCTCGGTGTGTGGCTATAGAAGTAGATCTAAACATGCCCGTGTATTTTTGTGTGTGAATGTGCACGTACTCAGTTACTACTTGATGTCCAGTGGCTGCTACTTCTCAGCCACAAGGCTATGATACTTGAGAGTGAAAAGATGCCATAATACACAACAAAACCACACCCCCCCGCCCCCGGTGCTTAGGATCCTTTTTACAGTATTCTGCTTAAAAGGACTACTTTCAGTTTGTGATGTTATTACTATCCAAAAATCTGTTTTGGGTTGAAAGTAAGTTTGTTACATTTTCGTTACATACCAGATTTTATCTGGTATGTAAATCACAGAATGAATTACCTTGTAACTATCCCCAGGTATAAACGGAACACAGAAATAAGCATCAAGGGGTGATGCAATTAATCCCACTGATGAGGAAAGACTGTCATTAGTCACTTGCAGCTTCAGCACTGGTGACTTTCAAGGTGTACAAATCTCTCGTTAGATACATTTCATGTTCTGCAGATGGCCATTTTGTCTTCTCGCTGCATGCACTGGAACATGCCCAAGTATACAAAAATGAGAGGAACGATTGTTAGGGCTGAAATTTTTTGTTCATTTTCAGTGGGATTTTTTTTTTTCTTTGCATGGCGCACATCCTGGGCTTTGATAAATGAGTCTCACTAGACACTGTGGTAAGCCAACCTCTGCTAATATTCATTATGCAGAACCCACGAGGAAATGGTCTGAGGCAGGGAAATGGAAAACCTTTAAAAGATAAAAAGAACTTTTTTCTTTTTTTTTTTTTTTTAATGAGGAAACTAATTTATAACACTTTATATTTCTGGGATATTTTAGAATATTAAAACCAGAAATTTCAGGGTTGTATGTGCTATCAATGTGTTCAAAACTTCATAGCAAAGATACAATGATTGAGCCATGTGCAAGATACAGACAAGAGCCTTTTTTAGATCACAGAAAAGGTATTCAAAGGTGACTTAGGAGCCTGACGTTAAAGAACCTGAAAGAAGCCGGCAAGGTGGAAGCTGGGTGTGAACATGCTGTGTGCCACTGACGCCATGATCTCCGCAGTGGGCATGTTTTCATCCCATGATAAATAACCGGTCGCTTCTTCCTCCTCCAGTGGCCCTGCAAGACATCAAAAGCATCCATACCATAGTCACCATGGGGTAGCTGATATCCAGTAACTTCTCACTTTGGCCTATCCTGTCCGTAACTTGTTTCTCCAGCTTCCCAAACATTGCATCAGTTTAACGAATAACGTGATTCTTTTTAACAGATTCTGTTGAGCCACTGTAATTTTGTGTGCACTTGAATGTGTGTGAATTTGCTCAAACTGATTTAAATTTCATCTGCATTATTTTTGCTTTCATTGCAACCCATACAGCCAGTTTTAAATAGATATAACTGTGTCTAGGAGCAGTTCACAACCATCCAGTGCATTGTCCTTCAAGTGGTATGAGAATTCCAAAAAGTTCTCTAGTAATAGGCGTGAAAATGAGATTTTAAATTCCTGAGATTTCTACCGTAAACAAAACAAAACAGAAAAAACCCCAAAGCAAACAGTTTTCAGTTAAAGGGCTGGTATTCAGATATTACAAAGGGAAAGAAAGAATATAATCCTTTTTTGTGAGTGGAGTTAGGTCATCTGTAAAAGCCTCTCAGAATATTATCTTCCAAGCTAATCGCTGTATTGACATTTGCCTGTTTCATTAGAGTTGAGTTTTCACTGCATTGCTGAGGTTAGAACCTGACTCATCTGTCATGGTCAAGGACTGGTTTGTAATTTCATGACTGTAGAATAAAAAAAAAAAATCTCTCCCTTATTTTAACTGGTTGGGTTGAAATGGTGTTCACAGAATTCTCGGTATTGGTGGTTTTTTACTTCATAGTTCCTGGTTAGATATTTTCTCATAGATTTTTGTTTCATTCAGTCGGCAAAGTGACAGTTATTAAAAAAAGAGCCATGTTAAAACACATTTGTAAAGAGATAATTTTAAAAAGTTAAATATGGATGTCAGATATAATAGATGCAAGTGCTAGCAAAGGGAGAAAGTAAGAAATGTTATCTAAAACTACAAAGAAAAAACAATTTAGGCCAGAACTAAGTCAGTTATCCATGTAATAAACCTCCATGGCTACTGACTGAACAGATAAGTTCATGGTCTCTATAATACACTGACCGTAAACTTTGCAGCAAAAGAGAAGTGTCAGAAAAGTTTTATGCACATGCGGGAAACAGATCAGCATCTGAAAGGAGTCAAAAGTTGTCTGCAGAACCCTCCTTTACCCAGGGTAAGAATTCTTCTTGCATCACACTAATAAATCCAGAAATGCTTTGCGTTGTCATTAGGCAAAGGTATTTATTCCCTTCAAGAGTGTTTCTAAGGCTTGCTGGATGCACTACAGATACTTTTCTCTACCCACATGAGTGTTATCTGGATTTGGCAGCAAAGTTGTCATGAAGCATTTTAACTCTTCACTCATTGATGACCTCTTTTGTCTGAAAGTGATTTTCCTTTTGCGTCAGTGCCTGCTTTCTGTCCATTCACTAAGTGGTGTTTTGCCACTGGTTTGTTTGTTTGTTTGTTTGGGTTTTTTTGGTAATGAAGAAGATGGAATGGTAACAGACAAAACACAGTGCCATTTTTCCATAATATAAGAATAATACTACCAACCGTTTGAAGTTTCTGCTATGTCTTTTGCCTCAGTGGATGCCGGATGCATGACCAGCAGAACAGAACTCTGTAGCTGGGAGGCCCGAAAGGGAGAACAACTTGGGACAGGAGGTCTGTGAGAGCATGGAAGATGGAAAAGAAGCAGATGAGGCACGAGCAACACTGCGTGTTTTCTGCTAACCTGAAAGGCACATTGCAGCCTTCAGCAGGGCTCCTGGAGCACCTAAGAGCATGCTCTTGGCTAAATGAGCACCACGATGGACACCTATGCATGCACTGGGGACGGGCAGGCTTGTTGGTGGGTTTGTGAGTACTGATGGGACTCTGGTGTCACCCTGTTCGTGGTGAAGACAGAGGCATTTCCAGCTGACAGCAGAAGCGGTGTTTCAGATCCAGAATACCTAGATAGCAGAAATGTTGCTGCATCAGATCTTTAGAAATATCCAGCGGTAAGGAACAGGATTTTGAGGATTAACATTTTGTGTGTAGATACCTTATGTGGCATGTTGGAATTTAAGTCTCTTTGTGGATTTGGCCAATTAGCCTTTCTCTGCATCAGCAATTTTATACCTCCCAGGAGCACTGGGCGATAGACGCATGAAACGTTGCAAAGATGTCAGAAACTGCCTTGTTAGAGACCTGCTAGTATCTCATATAGACAATCTATATATACATAAAACATTTTACATGTAGAACATGCCCAGTCATTTCACCATCAATCTCTCTCCACTGAGATGCGAACCATGAAAATCTGCAGTCACCAGACAGAGGAGCAATGATCTCTCTCTGCAGCATTTGGGTCTTCCTTGATCTTCCTTGTGTTAACTAAACCTTGTACTACTTCAGCTGGTGGAAGATTACAGGACAAGCTCTGTAGCTTTGTTTATTGTTGTTCACAGGGAAGGCTGTGTCTTTGCAAAAAAAAAACCAAAAAAACCCAGCAGCTTCAAGTGCTATTCCTGCAACAATCCTCTGGTTAAGAAGCAAACTTATAATTGGATCACTTGTGCGTGGTATGAGGATGTGGGCATGCCTGCTATCACTGCCTGTGAATAATCACCTACTTCTGCAGTTCAAATTGTGTGAATTTCAGGGGGTACACAGATGTTAGTTAGTTAGACAATATAGGAGGAAATTCCCACCCCAAACGTGCTTATTTTTGTTTAACAACAAAATACAACATCAAAATGTTGTGAGTAAATACTTCTAATCCTTGCGTGGTGACATGATCACCAGGAGGTTAGCAGAAGAGGAAAGAGGGAGAGAAAGAGAAAGAGAGAGAGGCTGCCATGGAGAATTTTCCCATCACAGAGATGGTGACTGGAGAAAGCTGAAGGCAAGCCCGCAGTTGTGGCAATTCGTACAGTTTTTAATGCATACATCCAGAGACGAAGGAACGTGAAATTGTAATTAGCAGAGAAAATGGGAAAGATGGAATCAGACTCTATCAAGGACAGCTTAAGTGTAGCCTCCAAAATGGCTGTGTCAGATGTTTAACTGATGTGCATTTTTAGACGCTTATCTAAATTAGTTACTAGAACACCATCAACTCCGTGTCTCAACCTCTGGTGGTAATGTCCCTGAAGTTATGCTAGGGATAAATTTGTCCTGTATGTTCAGGGCAAAGAACTAAATTCTTCTGCAGTACAGACCTCAAATCTCCTTGTGTGTGCCCTTCTCTTCAGTGAAAACTGTTCCCACTTCCCTCTGCTGAAGGCAATAACGTTAACAGTCTCCAACTTATCTCCTGTGATACTACTAGAATCAGCCATGAAGACAGTTTAGAGAGACGGCAAACAGTTGGGGTTATACAGCTGTAATTGAGGGCAAAATCTGTCCTGGCATATCCTACTGCTTTTTCAAAAAGAAGATGTAATTCCACATGAAATTTCTCAGATCCCCAGGAAGAATGTCTGACTTCCTTGACAGCCATGTGATTTATTTTGCCGGCCTGTGTTCTGCGGATGAAAGGTGAGGTTAATGCTAAGTAACAGGTTTGCTCTATTTTCTGCACTGGTACCTTCGTGCTATCTTTTCTAACTATGTAATAGCTCAGAGGTGAAGAAGCTTAAAAATCTCCTAAGTGACCAAGTATTTTATTAATTGCTACTCAGTAATTTGCAATTCTGCCGTTGTCACAACTTCCTCACTGCACAGAGCAATAAGCAGCAGCAGCAGCTTTTTATCTAGCAACGCACTGATGCGTAATCTTAACTTTCTGCACAAGACCGGTAACGGTGGCTTAATGTGACTAACACGGAGCGCGGACCTAAAGGCCTGATGGGCTGGAGCCACAGCGCAGCCCAAAGCTTCCGACCGAGCCGTAAAACGTTGTACCGTGTCTCCCACTGAAGGCACTTCAAACACATTTACTCGTAACGCCGATAACTGTTTACTTATTCACGAGAACAAGACAACTCAGAAGAAACACTCGCACGCAAAACGCACGTTCGAGCCACGGCGGAAGGGCACCGCGCGACGGAAGCAGCGCAACGCCGGGGCTGCTCCGCCTTGGCGCCGGGCCTC